>CAUYTI010037527.1:0-11859 GCA_963575145.1 Galago senegalensis | reverse complement strand
CAGAGAGATCAAGGTCTTTATTTTTTTTGAGACAGAGCCTTAAGCTGTCCCCCTGGGTAGGGTGCCGTGGCATAGCTCACAGCAACCTCCAACTCCTGGGCTCAAGCGAGTCTCCTGCCTCCGCCTCCCAAGTTGCTGGGAACCCCTGGCTTTTTTTTTTTTTTATTTGGTTGCAGCCATCATTGTTGTTTGGTGGGCCCAGTCTGGATTCGAACCCACCACCTTTGGTGTATGTGGCTGGTGCCTTAGCCACTTGAGCCACAGGCACCGAGCCCCTTTTGGCTATTTTGAAAAGTGCTTCTAAGAAAAACCACAATGGTTAATTTTAAAAATTATACATGTAAGCACAGATACTGCCTGTGGAAAGCAGATTTTTAAAGAACCATGAGACATCAAAGTGGGACAAAACACTTTTGAAGGTTATATGGAGACATTTTCAGCTTAATAGAGGGTCAGTTCAGTATTCGCTTACTGGCAAACAGTGTGGCATTCTTTCCATATTTGAAAAGCAGAGCCATGATCTTTTTGTAAGATACAAATACAGTATGATCAACATTATAATGTCAGTCTAACTCCTTGTATATGTGAAAGTAAGCCACAATATCAAGTTAAGGATACAAAAGAGACTGGGCATGGTGGCTCCTGCTTGTAATCTTCGCATTCTGGATGTTAAGGCAGGAGGACCCCTGCAGCTCAGGAGCTCAACACTAGCCTGAGCAAGAGCAAGACCCTGTCTCTTTCTAAAATCAGAAAAAGTAGGCGGGCGTTGTGGCTGGCATCTGTAGTCCCAGCTACTCAGACTGAGGTAGGAGGATCATTTGAACCCAGGAGTTTGAGGTGGTTGTGAGCTAGTCTGACACCATGGCACTCTTTTTTTCTTACAAAAGAAAAAGAATAAAAATTATGGTCCGCATGGCCAATTGCACTTTTAAAGAGCTAGTAAATTTCCAAAGTGTTCTTATTCATTTATTTTAAATGTTCAGGTCCTTTTAGAATTGCTGCAGGCTGGAGGCATAGTTCAATTTGAAGAGAGCCGGCTCATCCGTATGGCAGAAAAAGCTGAGTTGTAAGTTGTTTCACAGCCATTTATTAGTTTTCTATGAAATTATTAAATTACATTTCTCTAACTGGAAGTCCAGTTTATTGATACATTGCTGCTCTTTTGTTTAGAAAAGGTTAGATAGTGACAACAAAAACCTAAATATAGAAGTTCTTGCCTTTTAATTCAGTTCCCGAAATTACTTGAATTTACAGAAATTAACAGGGTAAATTTGAAGTATTTATACAATTGTTTTAATATGAAAATAGTTTATCGGGTTTTATTACTTTATTACAATATGCTGGCGTGGCACCCATAGTACAGTGGTTACGGCGCCAGCCACACGCACCGAGGCTGGCAGGTTTGAGCCCGACCTGGGCCAGCTAAACAACAAAATAGCTGAGTGTTGTAGTGGGTGCCTGTAGTCCTAGCTACTTGGAAGGCTGAGGCAAGAGAATCGCTTAAGCCCAAGAGTTTGAGGTTGCTGTGAGCTGTGACACCACAGCTCTCTACCAAGGGCAACATGATTAGACTCTGCCTCAAAAAAAAAAAAAAAAAGATACAATATGCTAACACTGCTATTTATTTAGTTTATTGAATTTTTTATTTGACATTTAAATCTGAACAAAGAAACTTTATATACAATTTTTGAAAATTATCAATTGATATCTAATGTATTGACTATTGCTTATGTTGCTTTAATATTTTTTCTTGTACCCAGCTTTGAAAATTATTTTAACATAATATTTACTAGCACCTTAAACCTATAGGTAGAGGAATGACAGATCCTCATCTCCCTTAGATACTTACACAACTTTAATTAACAGTAGAAATTATATCTTAATTAACAGTAAAATTATATCCACTATGTTTGTTTTTCTTAATAGTAACCTATGTGTCTGAGTAAATATCTCAAAACAATAAACTAATACCTACCTGCTTGTTTGATACACTAAAGTTTTTCTTTTGCATTCTAGCTATCAGATTTGTGAATTCATGTATGAACGAGAGCACCAATATGACAAAATTATAGATTGCTACTTACGTGACCCATTGAGAGAGGTGAGTTAAGAGACTGCTGTCCTCTTTCTTGTACCCTCCTTATTGGGTAGAAAGAACTATTAGTAGAAATATTTAGACATGTGTTTGCTGATCCTAGGTTTTCTTTATTCACCAGGTTTTTATTGAGTGACTGCTATGAGCCAAGTGTACATTGGTAATTTAAAAAGCTATAGTTCCTGCAGTTTTGGAACTTATAATTTAGTGATGGAGGCTGAGAGTGAATAAGAAAACTAAATATATGATTACAAACATTGATAAGTGCCGGGAGGAGAAATTGGGTGCCACTTTAGAGGATAATGGAGAAGTGACTTATCCCAAGCAACTAAGTTTTAGAAGTCGAGGAGCTGCTGAAGCAAAGAGTCAAGGGAAGTTTGTTCTAGGACAGGAACAGTATACGCAGAGGACCTGAGTTGGGGAAAAAAGTGACATGTTCAAGGAACTGCATAGAGAGAGCAGATAGATGAAATGAAAAAGGTATGGGTGGCACATAATAGATGAGGGCAAGAGTGATTTGAGATAAATTTGGGAATGTGGATAATGATCACCCCACCCCACCCAAATACAGTATTCCCTCATTAGGGCATTGAAGATTAATAAATTAAGACTAAAACTAATTAGAACAGGTTTGTTGCTTCTAAGATTCCACCCTAAACAAAAAATAATTATTCTTTTTATGTCAGTTTTTCTTCATTTTCTCTAAATAATTTTCCGTCTTCAAATAATAGTTATTTAAAACGATTGGTACACATAGTAGATAATGACTGAATATTACTTGAGTGAAGAAATGACTAAATTATATTGTCTTGTACCCTTCAGGAGGAAGTCTTTAATTATATTCACAATATCTTATCCATTCCTGGACATAGTGCAGAGGAAAAGCAGTCTGTCTGGCAGAAAGCCATGGATCATATTGAGGTTTGTTGATCATATTGATTCAACAAAACTTTTTTTTAAATTTCAGATTAATATGAAGGTAAATATGATTAGTTTACATTGTTTGCATTTGCAAGGTAAAGTCCAAGTTACAGTTGAATCTTCACCCAGCAGGTGTGCCATATATACGTGTGCTTTGTACCCGTTGAATTCAACACAATTTTTAAAACTTACTTGAATGTTCATTTAACCCAAATTAACTTTATGCTAACTTAGCAATGGCGAGCATCATATTATTAAGTTGATTTAATTGAGCAGGAATTATAATTTTTCCTACATCATATTTGTATTTAAGAACAATCCAAGTTGCATTCTGTATTTAAGAATACAAATATGAAATAAGAAAAAAATTATATAAAAATTAAATTATATCTGTGTCACGCATTTATCATATCATGATTTCTGAAAATAACCAATGTTTAATTAGCTAATGACAAATTGGAATATGAATGGGTTTTAACAAAGTTCTTAGAATATTCTGAGAATACTGCTGATCTTTTTTTCTTAATACATGATGGGAATCATTCCCTCCAATCACCTAATGGACCTTCAGAAAAAAGGTGAATAACAGAAACTGTTATTTTCTCCTTTATGTAACAGGACAGTGATTCTGACCGCTCTTGGTCATCTGATTCGCAGGTTTTGTTTGTGCATGCTGTTTTATAAGAATGTAAGAGTTGACTTTAGTATCAGAGCAGAAAGTCCTTTTTAAAAAACATGCTTGTAGATATCCAGATGGAGAGAGACTACATGTGTGAAAATTGTGTGATCAGAATGTATTGTGAAAAGGGGTCCCCAAATCACTCTTCACTTTAGTTTATATTCATCATGTACTTTTAACCTCAGAAACCAAAACAGCTAGCAATTTTATTGAAATCTATTCTGCTTTTTGTTTGTTTTTATGTTTTATGTTATTTATTTATTCTATTGTGTTTATGATTATTTTTAAAAAGTAGTAAGGAAATTTTCAAAATAACATCTGCAGAGGATCAAATGATGGATTTAGAAATGTAGTGAAAGATAGTTATTCAAAATGTTTTAAAAGTTTTTATAATTATTAAAAATCCTAAGAGAGGAAGAACTCTGAACCTCTGAGAAATGCTACGTGTGATGTGAAGGTTGTAAGGTTTAGAAAACTCAGAAATATGAACTATGTCTTCTGTGAAACATCTGGCTTGAAAGGTGGGAGAGTCAGTCATGAGATGTGTAGTCTGGAGTCATTTCCATACTCTCATATAGGATTGAGAACATGGCATATGTTATTTAATGTTACCATATTCCTGCTAACAACAAGATGACTACATCTTGGCAGAGGAACCCAAGAACTTCTCCAATTTTGAGTTCTGTATTTTTTTCCCTTTAATCATTTCGTGTTCTTTTTCATCATCCTCTTCAAGTCTGCACAGTTACATTATGGTTCATTTTTCATTTCACCTCATGTGCATTATGCAGTGGGTGAGCACATGGACACCAGACATCCAGAAATGAAACTGGGCCTCTCTGCCTTAGTGAAATGTGATGAATTAATCAATGAGCAAACAAATTACTCAGCAGAGAACTTAAGCTGAGCGGCAAGAAGTATCTTTGCTACTCAACAATTATTTTTGCTGAGTCTTTTTTCCACATCTGTACATTTTTTTACCCTTGAGCTTTTTGCTCTCTCTTAAAGCCATAATTACAGTATATAGATTTTTTTGTTGAAGACTTCTATACCTTTAGTAATGTAAATATAATCAATATTAAGTACACAGGGAAAAGTCATCATGATAAAGTGTTCTGATAGTAGACACAGATTACAGCTTAGTGATTCTTAAACACATTTGGGGCTTTAGACTTCTTTTAAAAATGTAATGAAAGAGTTGGAACTTTGCCTCATAATATGCCACATGTGCATAGATTCATAATTCTTTTTACAGTTTCAGGGCCCCACAGACTCCTAAAAGCCATTCTTATATTGGTTCTATGGACTCTAGGTATAATTTTTCTGGTTTAGGTGCTTTTTTTCTAATATGGAGAAAATATGTTTCATTAATTTTTTTTAAACTTCTAAATTTTGAAATGTAAAAAGCATTCAGAAAAGTAAATAAAACAAATGCATAGTTTAATTAAAACAACTAAAAAGCAAACATTCTAGGCCCATAATAAGAAATAGAATATTTTCAGTACCCCAGACTCTTCCCATGTATCCTTTTCCGATCATAATCCGTTGCCTCCCTCTCCCCCCCCAATATATTCATCATCCTGGGTTTTGTGATGACTTCTTGCCTTTCTGAATCCTGTTACTGTATACGCATGCATCCCTAAATATTTGTGGTTTTGTTTTGCCAAGTTTTGAACTGTATGTAAATGAAATTACGCTCCAATTTCTGTCTCGCTTTTGGTCAACATTTTGAGAAGTTTGAGTATTTTATTGTATGTGGTCACTGCAGCTCATTTTTATTGCCTAGTATTTTATTTTGTATCAGTTTATTCATTTGCTGCTGCTAGACATTTTTGTTGTTTCTAGTCTTTGATATTAAAAATAGTGTGTTCACGACCATTATTATATATGCATCTTGAGGAGAGCTACATGCATTTCTCTGAGGCAGTAATTGTCAAACCAGCATCCCAGCGTCAGCCTAGAACTTAATAGAAATGGTTTCTGAATCAGAAACACATTTAGCAATATGTGTCTAAACAAGCCCTTCTGGTAATTCTGATGAGTGCTAACTTATTTTCTGTGTTCTCAGGTACATAATTAATTCCCAGTTAATTGTGGTAATATTTTAAATGTCAGAGGATGCCAGCACTATGTGAGAATTTCCATTGGCTCTATATCTTGACAGGCTTTAAAATGTTCCCAGTCTAGTGAATGTATAATAATACCTCATTTTGCTGGTGCACATTCATTCTTTGCCTTTTAGCCATGTATCGTGGTTATGTTTGGTTGCAGTGTTCCCACAGAGAAAGTGCATTTGGAAAGGTAGACTAGTAGGTAACAGAAACCAATAAGAAGATGATTATAAGAAGGAAAGGATAGCTGGTAGTATCAGGGAAAGTTCAAAGAGAACTTAGATCAGAGGTCTTAGATTGGTAGAAATAGGTCTTATTAACAGTGTTTGTTTAACAGTAGTTGGTATTTTCGTCTCATGTACGTCTTAGAACCTTAAGTTTCTTTCTTAAGATATGAGCAGTTTCTAAATCTATTAGAAGTTTTGGAATTCTTAGCCAGAGAAATTACAACTATACTCTTTCTCATTTCTTCAAGTTATTACTTAAAGCTCAAGGGTGAAATTCATTTGGAGGGATTTGGGAAGCTTTTATTCCTTGTGTTTCTCCTGTAGATATCATGACTGACATTCAGAATTTTATAGTGCTTCCATTTTCTAAGAATTCGGAATTACTTTTTTTTTTTTTTTTGAGACAGAGTCTTTCTTTGTCGCCCTTGGTAGAGTGCTGTGGCATCACAGTTCACAGTAACCTCTAGCTCTTGGGCTTAGGTGATTCTCTTGCCTCAGCCTCCCCCATAGCTGGGACTACAGGTGCCTGCCACAACACCTGGCTATTTTTTTGTTGTTGTTGCAGTTTGGACAGGGCTCGGTTCGAACCCGCCACTATCGGTATATGAAGCCAGCACCCTACTCACTGAGCTACAGGCACTGCCCTGAATTATCTTTTTTTAAGAAAATATCAAATTCTTTACATGACACATTTTTAATTTTACTGATTTGCATTGTACTTTTAAAATTGAGGCCCTGTATCAAAGCCTCCTGAAATGCATTGTGGGTGCTTGTAACAATATTGAGGTAGGTGATCATGCCCAACATCTAAGGATATTCTATTTAAATTAACCATTAAAAATGACTGTGTTTTGCTTTAACTCCAGGAACTTGTGTCCCTGAAGCCCTGTAAAGCTGCAGAGCTGGTTGCTACCCACTTTTCTGGACAGATCGAAACAGTTATTAAAAAGCTTCAGGTAAATGTTACAGACATATATGTGAAAAACATCTAGTGGTGAGACAATGATTAAATCTTCACCTAAGTTATTTTGATTGTAGTAATTTTTTCAGTTGATAGTTAATAGCAGTTTCTATACATTGTCTTTGTGCATGTGTCTGTGTGTGTTATTTGAGAAGAGTTATGTGATGATCTCTGTGTTTAGAAATGAGGGAGTTCATTGTTCTCTATATAACAAATATTAACATCAAAGAAATATTTTTGGAACTATAACCTATACTTAGTTGAGAAATTATAATTCACAAAAGATCTTCTTTTCTTTTGCTGTAGGACTCATATACCTTTTGAGATTTATATTATTTATTCCAAACTTTGTCATCCTCAGATTACATTAGTACTGACTATTTAGAATTTTTCTTCGAAAATCTTAACTAGAAACAGCTGTGTACATGCTGAATATCGAGAAGCTCAGAAGTACTGTTTAATGGACCTGCTATTCCACTACCCACTTCCCGCGGGAGTGCTAGTGTTGAGCTTATGAACCGCCATTACGGTCACAAATGATAGAGTAGGGAAAAGGACAATGACAGGGATGTGAAGCACAACCCAGAGTCTGCAAGTGGCAATGGTAGCATGGGGAATACCTGTGCAAGGTGAGAACCAGAGCAGCTGGCATGAGACAAAAATAAGGAGTTCATTTTTAAAATACTTATTGTGGTCCCCTTTGTTTCAGTGTGCTAAGCTGTGGGGACACAAATAAAAATAAATAAACCTTCCATTTATTTTTCTACAGAACAGAGACATTCTTACATATGAAACTACAGTATAATGTTAAAAAAGCTACACTTGAGATAGATAAAAAGTGCTGTAGGAACAAGAGAAGACAATGATACACTGTGAGAAAGAAAGTCAGACAGAAATGCCAGAGATACCTGAACTGGTCTTGAATGACTGGTATTTGTTTTCCAAGCACAGAATTGGGAAAGGCTTTCTACATAATAAAAAGGATTGTGGTTATGTAAAGCCTTAAAAGCATGAAACAGCACTCACGTTCAGAAAAAACGGTCAGGTCTATTTGAAGAATGATGTGGTGGGGCAGAAGTGTCATTAGATTAAGCTACAAGGATATTTTGGAGGGGAGGAGCTAAATTATAGAGGCTACAAAATAAAGCTTGGGGCCTGATATTGAACAGTCTTAATATGTGATGCTAAGGAATTTAAACTGTCTTCTGTGTACCAGAGAATTACTGCCTTTTTTGAAGCAAAACTTATAGCCAGAGAAAATGCAGCTATACTCTTTCTCATTTCTTCAAGTTATTACTTTAAGTTCAAGGGCAAAACTCATTGACAGGGAATTTGAGAAGCTTTTATTCCTTCTATTTCTCCTATAGATAAAGACTCACCATTAATACAATAAATATTCAGGTGCTGAGGATACAAAACATATAAATGTAATCCCTGCTTTCAAGGAAGAAGACAAATAAGCCAAAAGACAATTAGAAAATATTTGACTTGAATGATGATCGAGCATTGCCCAGGATACTGAGGAACTGCATGAGGGACATGAAACCCAGTCTAGTGAGGGGGCTGGAAGGACATTTCTGTTAAAACTACTCACATCCTCCAGAGCATCTCTCCCCTTTAAATGTCAGCAGTTCTTGTAAATCTTGCCTGTTGTCATGATGGTGTTGTCATTGTCCTTTAAATTTTAAGATTATCAACTATAGGATTTTTTCTTTCTTTTTTTTTTTGTATCTAAGGATATTAAGACAGAGTCTGGGTAAATGAATATAATTTTATTCATCAGATAAATGTACAAACAATGAAGTATAATGGATAAGAAAAAAGTGGCTATTCAGATGTGATCTGTTTATGGAATCTGAGACTCTTTTTTTTTTTTAAAGAAATAAAGTATTTATTTTATTGCTGAGCTTTATTGAGTGAGAATCACACACAAATCTTATAAAGCACCTTTAACTTTTGATGGCAACCAATATGCCTCTGACCAATTGTTTTCAGAATTCTTGAAATGAAAAATAAGCCAGAATATTAAGTTATAACCAGGAGGAAAGTCATGTAAAATAAAACAAAGTGATAGGGAAAGGATTGAAAATCAAAGACTGATAGGTATATTTTAAGAGTCATATTCTAAATGACATTAATCCTTTCAGCTTTGAGAGTTCCCTTGCTTTCCACAGGTAAAATTTGAATATATCAAAAATTTAAAAAGAAGTATAACTGAAAAGTAATAAGTTTTACTTAGGTTTTCCAAGAAAGTAGGAACATTATTTATATAGGGTTCAAAGGTTTATTTCATTGAATCCTCAGCGTTACCCTGTATAGAAGGCACAGAAGATGTTGCTGTCCTTTTCTCTCCACAGAAGGAAACTGAGCTGAACTTACTTTGTGTGAGTCACTTAGTAAGTGGCAGAAACAGAACCCAGAATTTATGGGATATTGATTGTTAACATGTTGAAGTTTGAATATCGTCTCTTCTGTAGTTGATTAAATTGTGGAGTTAATGAGCTTTTTTTATTGGAGGTGGTGAATTTAGGCCTCAAAAATCCCACCTCCCTGAGATTAAGTATTTTATGGCAGCCCATTGCCACAGAAAGACTAGGTGAGGGAGTGTGGACCTATTGCTGCAGCCAGAACTCACCATCTGCAGAGCAGTTCCAAGCACCTGACACGCGGAGAGTCCTTGCGCTGGAAACAGCTCAGGGATTTGTTTCAGTAGAGGTCTTTTTTTAATCTTGGCCATAACACAGTGTTTGTGTTCCTTTTACACTCAAAATGGAATGTGCAATAGTGATTAGAATTATCGAGAGGACATAAAGCACCTCCAAATGATTCTTTAGAATTTCTTAGATCTCTACAGAGGGCTTAATGGCTATCACCATACATCTATTCATTTTAAAGGAACCATTGAGAGTAATTCTTTAACATGGCATAATTTGAAAATTTTGTTTTAAAATTTAATTGTATTTTTTGTTGTTTTTCTATTCAGAACCAGATTTTACTTTTCAAATTTTTGAGGAGTCTTCTTGACCCAAGGTATGTTAATAAACTTTGTTTTTTCACAGAACATAGATGAGAAATAAAAGTAAATAAATTGAGGTTAAGGTACCAGCCAATGATATCCAAACAGTACAATTAGCTCTTAGTTTTTAATATTAGTGGAATTAATTTATGTAGATAATAAAAAATACATGATCTGAAAAACAGATTACAGTTGAGGTGATACTTTCTTTCCATTTGAACAGGAGTCTATAGCTGTGTTCTCAGTAAAGTAGAAATAAATAAAATAATGAATCTATGCCATGCCATTGCACACCATGAGGAAGAATTTGATGGCCAGACAGCTTCACTCCTACCAATCTCTTCTTTCATGATGTAGATTGACAGCTTTACTTTCCATAGTAAATACCTGGTTGCCAGCGTACCTCAAAATTTATTACCTTTTAAACTTCTACTGGATGTGTTTAATTTTAAATAGCTTACTGGTGTTGAGAGAAGGAAAGTTTAAATATGTTTTTTCAATTGTTACTCTAGTACTTATCAAATAAAGACAAGCCCAAGGAAATAATGAAATTAGTCATGAATTTGTTGGCAAAGCTGTTCTGCATATGAAATTTTAAGAGTACATTGGGAGTTGAGAGTGATACTGTAGTAGAACCTCTGTAAGTTGACCACCCAAGGGACTATAACAAACTGGTCAACATAAGGAACCCGGGCTACTGTACTGATGCATATGTGTGGTGCATGTCCGGTCTATGAAAATGAGGTCAACTTAAGGAAGTGGTCAGTGGCACTATGGAGGTTCTACTGTATTTAACATCCTCTAAGATAGTCTCTCTTAACCAGAAGTGTATGTAGCTTTACCTGTGAAGCTTTAAAAAATATAGATGCCTTGGCCCATGACCCACACCTGGAGTTAAGTGTAAGTGGTATAAGTGTAATACTCCAGGATGGCACAGTTTCAATATCAGACATAGAAACTTTAGATTTCGTTACGGTATACACTGGCCATTGAAAACAAATTTTTTCTCCTTTAGCAACTGTAGTATCAATTTGGTTATTCCAATGTTCTGTGCTATTTTAAAATACCAAAATACCAGTAATTTTTTTGATTATAAAAATTTTTTGAAAACTCATTTAAATCTTGAACAGCTATGCTGCATTTAAATTTAGAGTCAAGCATGTGTATGTGCAGATGTTTAGAAAAACAGTCTGACTGTCTCCCCTCCTTGTTCAAGACCTTTGCAAAGTATCTGTGTTTTAATACCCTGTATTTTCAGGTAATTACCGAGGCTATCCATCATTTTTAAAATTTCTGTAAATTGTCTGGATGTAGTGGCTCATGCCTGTAATGCTAGCACTCTGAGAGACTGAGGTAGGAGGATTGCTTGAGCTCAGGAGTTCGAGACCAGCCTGAGCAAAAGGGAGACCCTGTTTCTAATAAAATTAGTCCCAGCTACTTGGGCGGGTGAAGCAAGAGGTTTGGTTGAGCCCGAGTTTGAAGTTGTTATGAGCTATAATGATGATGCCATGGCCCTTTAGCCTGTGTGATAGAGTGAGACTATCTCAATCAATCGGTAATAAAATTTCTGTTATTTATATTTCTCTCAAAGTCAGTTTAGGCCCCAGTCTAGGCCCCTATTTCTAGGATTAATGGAAAAAGACAGAAGTGGAGATGGGTGATTGGATAGAGTGAGGATTAATGGTAGGACTACACCTATGGAGCATATTGCAAGGGTACAAGTCAAATCTATCAAGTATTGAACACAAATGTCTTAACACTGTGATTAAGTAAATGAGGTGAAAGCTGTATGAATTAGTAGGATGTAAGCACTCTAATTTGTACAAATAATCAACACATTGAATCCCAC
>CAUYTI010037525.1:0-42135 GCA_963575145.1 Galago senegalensis | reverse complement strand
TGAGAACCAAGAGATGAACCCAGACACTTTATCATCATCTGATCTTTGATAAGCCTATCAAAAATATAAACTGGGGGAAAGATTCCCTATTTAACAAACAGTGCTGGGAGAATTGGCTGGCAACTTGTCGAAGACTGAAACTGGACCCATACCTTTCACCATTAACAACAATTGACTCTCACTGGATAAAAGATTTGAACTTAAATCATGTTTGAACTGAAACTTTTTATAATTTTTTTTTTTTACTTTCTTGGCAGAAAAACATACACAAATTTGGGAGTTAATTATTAATTTACTGGTTTTATTTATAAGGTTAGAACTGAAAAGTATTTCGACTTTGTTCTCAGTTGCTTGGTGAATAAATCAGAGCTTATGAAGGACACAACTGCATAAAGGGCAAGTGTGGACCCTGCCCATACGTGGCCGTGACCACTTAGAGATACCTCCTTAGAGAGGCTTGCCCAACCATGATCACTTTAGGATCTCTGTTTTATTCCTGCAGATTCCCAAATAGCACAAACATCTTCCGTTCCCATAAACAATGCAGGCTGGCAAGGAGCACACATCTGCCACTGATAAGCACACCTGTCTTTCCAGATGTTCAGCATTCTAATTTCATTATTCCCATTATTCCAGGCAGTGCCCATTTCCACTGGGCACACACATAAATATGCAACAGACCTACTGCCATCTCAGTTATTCTGCCTCTGCGAATTGTCCCACAGGTGCCAGGCCACATGCCAAGTCGGGATTTGTGTAAAATGGCACCACGGTTGTCATTCTGGTGATTATAAAATATTTGGGCTCTTCACCTTCCCCACAACATAAAGTAGTCTTCAGAGTATGCTGTTTAATTAGGGACAGTAAGAGGTGGCCCTAAGGTACTAGCCAATGCTATAGAGAAAGGGCTGGTCCTGTCACGTTCCTATAATCAGGGTCCCTTCATCTCTAAGGCCTTGACCAAATCATATTGGAGTAATTTCCCTTAGAATTTTCTGAATAGTAGCCATCTCTGTGCAGCTGGGGATTTATTACTAAGCCATAATTTGTTTCATGTTTAACATTCCCCACTGCTCCTGAATGTTAATGATCCTTCCCATGTGTTGATTGGATGGAATCTCCAGGCTTGTGCGATCCACAAGGGACTTCCCTCTCCCCTGATCATATTAGTCACAAACTTTATCACCAAGTCATTATCTCATATTAAAAGCCAATTGTCTGAGGAATATTCATCAGTACCACCTGGATTTTCTCAGGAAGCCGATGTCTATTTCCCAACTCCTTTCTCTGGTTCAGTCTCCCCCTCCCCAACCCCACCCTCCCGAGGGCAGCTGTGTCCTTTGAGGATCAGTGAATCTCTCAGAACTGGCCTTGGACAATGCACATTCTCGCCGAGGTCAGTGACACATCTGACCTGAATGCTCAACTTGGACAAGATAATTCAATAAAAAGGAAGCACTGGTGTAAATGACAATAACTGAAGGTTTGGATGAGGAATCCCACGACAGGGTGGGGAGATATTGTGACTATGATGGCCTTTGACTGCTAAGCAGGGATCACATTCTGGGTGGCCATAGTGGTTGAAGCTGATTTAATAAGCAACACTATAAAAAATAGTCCACTATTACCAATCACCTGCAGGGTTCGCCTGGTGCAGGCGTGTTGTAAATCAACCCTCAAAGTAGACCCCAAAGGCAACGTCACAGTTCAGGTGTAGTTTACAGTGTCTGCCTTCCATGTCTCTTAGTCTCCATTTTTTAATGCTGAGTTAATTTTCTCCATAGGGCTGTCCCCACCAGGGATTTTGATATATTCAAAATCCCTGTGCTGAATGGTTTCCTCTCACTCCCAAGGTCAGTGTGTTTACAGCAATTCCCCAAGCACAGAAGAGTGCCTGGCACATAGCAGGCCCTCTGACTATTTGCTGAATGAATCTGCATTGCCTGTGTATGTTTTTTAAAGAAATAGTGGATGGTTAGGTTTCCTTGAAGCAGAACCTGAGATGGACATGTGATTTTTTTTTGAGACAGAGTCTCATTCTGTTGCCCCCTAGCTAGAGTGCTGTGGCATCACAGCTCATAGCAACCTCAAATTCCTGGGCTTAAGTGATCCTCTTGCCTCAGCCTCCTGAGTAAGAATAGCTGCTGGTACTACAGGCACTTGTCACAACTTTTTTTTTGTCTTTTTTTTTTTTTTTAAGTGCAGAAGCGGTCTTATTCTTGCTCAGGCTGATCTCCTGAGCTGAAGCAATCCATCCACTTTAGCCTCCCAGAGTACTAGGCTTACAAGTGTGAGCCACCATGCCCAGCTGGGGCATATGATTTACTAAGGAGAGTAAGAGACACAGTAAGAGAAGCCGTGTGTATGAGACCATTAGAAAGGAGGAAAAAGACAGAGACTTGGTCCCAGTGGAAACCAGAAGAAGCATGATCCCACCAGAGCTCCCAGTGTAAATGCCATGGAATGCTCTCACCCTGGGCAAGGATCAGGCTTTGGTAATTATAATGTTGGGCAACCACTGCCTTTGGCTACTCTTGAGGATTGTGTAACTTCCCTGGCATTTCTGGGGCGGTGGTGGAGTTGGTAGTAGCTGGGAAGGCTGTGAACTGCTGGCAGCATCAGAGGCAAGGGCTGGAGAGTGTGTGTGCACAGACCCAGCAGAGAGGTCTGGGTGGGACACCAAGACCACCTGATAGAGTGATTTTTTGAGTAAACTTTCTTTTTGTTTTTGAGTAAACTTGCTTTTGTTTTTGAGTAAAACTTGAGCTGCTATAATATTGGGTCTGGGGAGAAGTGAACAGAGACTCTTAACATAAGGTTTGGGATCCCAAGAGTATTACTTAAAGAGGATTGAGAGAGTGTCCACTAATCAGCTTCCTGTTGAGCAGCTCCTAATCCTCCATTAGATTCTAGAATGGGTCCATGGGCCCATTGAAAGACTACCTTTAGGATACTTCCCAGGATCTCCCTATGCTGAAATTTATCACCTGGTTATACAAAGTCTTCCAAATGATTAGGTTCAATATGCATCTGTTAATTAACTGAGCTAAGCCCATCCTGGCATGTGCTGGACATCTAGGTCATCCTTGCTCCTGGGGCCACACCAGGGCATCAGACCATCTTTCCACTTCCCATACCATGCTGGCTGTCTCATCCTGCCACATATTTGAAGGTATTTCTAGCTTTGTCTGAACAAGTCAGGATGTGTACACTGAATTATCATAGTAAGAGCTGCAAGGTGGTGCCTTAATTTAATTCTCTGTGGTATGTTATATCCTACTTTCTTCCTCATTTTATAGTCACAGAAATTGAGGCTTAGATACCAAAACAAATCAATAGAAGCCACTTGAGCAGCAGGTAACAGAGCCGGGGCTTGAGCCCAGGCAGAAAATGTCCAAACAGCCCACTTTCCTAACCCCATGTGCACTGTGTCCTCTTTCAATTTCAGGAAGATCACATATGTACCACAAAGTATCAGAAAGTGGAGCTAACACATTGCAAAGAATCTCACCTTACAAGTTTTGGGAAGATCTGATTGTGCAAAGCTGTCTTCTTAAAGGGAGACAAAGTATTTCTAGTTCATTTGTCAGATTCCTGGACCTTTGAAGACCAAGGAAAAAGGAAAATAAAACTACACCAAAACTGCTATAAATTGACCACCCAAGGGACTATAAGAAACTGGTCAACATAAGGAATTAGGCCTTCTGTAGTGATATGTACGCGTGGTGCATGTCTGATCTATGAAAATTAGGTCAGCTTAAGGAGATGGTCAGTGTTGAGAGGCGGTCACCCATGGAGGTTCTACTGTGTGTCAAAGATATTTGCCAGAAAATGATATCCATTTTGGCAGTTTCCCCAACACACTGCTTTGGAGAATACCTCTGTTTTGTAAAATGAGTCATTTTCTGTTTTGCATCCTGGTTTAGTCTGTGGAAAACTAAGGTCCTATCTCCCTTTGTCACATTGCTGGCAATGGCCGCCTCCTCTGAGTAAGTTAGTTCCTTGTGGGCAATAACTTATCGAAATAAACCAGTAACAATAAAAAAGAAACCAACACCAATGCCACCATTAATTAAAAAACAAACAAAATAAACCAGACAAATCTGTTTTCCTCAGAAACAAGGGCAGTCCTAATCAATTACACAGCAGTTTCTGAGATGGAAAATGTAGTTATTAGCTCCAGAAAATTGGAACACGAACAGTCTTAGAAAACGTACACACATTAATTCTCCATATTGGATACACTGGGCAAGCCACAGAATGCATCTTACTGCCTCGAATTAAATTTAATGTCATAATTCTCCTAACGATCAGGTTATGCTATACTTTTTCTTCTGCCTTTGGGTAATTTTGTACAGAAGGGAGGATAACTATTGCAGTGGGTGCATTTTTGTCTCTATGCGCAAACTGGTTTGAGTCACACTGTGTTCACCTGAATTCCTGGGCTTAGCATCTTTCTGTCTTTAATTTACAAAATGTGAATAGTCGTCACCTTCCTTGTACTTGTGTAGCACTTTTGCTGTGTGCTTGATGGTAGTGATGTTTTCTGTACATCCTCCTCTCCGCCCTGGGGATTAGCAGATTGATTGCTTTCCTTTTAGAAATAATGAGGTGATGATGAAGAAGAGGATGATGAAGTAGTTTGATCGGAGTCCCTCAGGTGGGTTATTTCTTTCAACTGTCAGTCTATCCATGGCTGCTCCTTCTCTTTGGATTTGGTCACTCTTGTTGACCAATTGACAGTCAAGGTGATAATGGACCCATTACAGGTGGATGCTTGAGGAAGCACCTAGGGCTTTCTGCATGACCCCATCCTTGCATGTCCTTCACAGAGATTAATGAGATCGCAGAGCTTCTAAATATGCAAGTCTTATGCTTAGGTCAACCCTCAATTAAGAAATAAATTTGTCCTGCTTTATGGAAAATGCAAACAACAAATATCTCAAACTGAAAGAATAACCTCAGACCTTGACTTCCTAGTAAAACATAATTTATTTGTTTCCCTTAGAAAAGATTGAGTTCTCCTCAGAAAATAGAAGACATAAAATGGAAGAAAATTGCCAAATTATAGAAAGGCGGCTTTTAAAGTTTTTCACAACTTCGAACAATCCACAGTTTGGTAAAATTGTTGCTGTAATATATCACTGTTTGGGCCAAGTGGTCGTGATTTACAGACAGCTTGCCTGGCTTCCATGTTGGAGCACGGCACTTGAGCTGACATCAAAAGAGGTTGGTGTTTATTATTATCACTTGGAGATAGGACCACACAAGTCGGCAACAGACCAAAAGCAACACAGAATACTCCATTGCTGAAATTGCTTTTAGGAAACTGTTGCTGAGTTTCCTAAACTCAGAATACTCCGTTTCTGAGATTGCTTTTAGGAAACTATTTCTGAGGCCTCACACTCCTACCTTCTCAAGAAGGTTGCAGTTTCTTTGGGTCAAGATATTCATCAATCTCACTAGGAGATGATCTGGGGCAAGGTAACAGAAATTCACAAGGAGGTGTAAAACACTGTTTCAAGGTCAACTCCAGATGCAGATTGGGGCATCAGCATGGCCATTGGGCTGATATAGTAGGTGTTTATTCATTCTTTCTGCCAAAAAGTACTTTCGACGTAAATTCTATTTGATATACTTGAGGTTTACAACCTGTTAGTGAAGCTTACTAACGTACCTATCATCTCACATAGTCCCTCTTTTTGTAACATGTAACTAAAATCTACTCATATAACAAAAAGTCCTAATACAGTATAATTTATTAACCTAGCTGGGAATGTAGATTGGTACACCACCAATTCTGAGACAGTCATTGCTTTAGGCACAGGGAATATGATGTTGAAATGACACAAGGTCCCTGCTCCCAAGGAGCTTACATTCTTACTGAATGTGTATGTGTGGAAGGTTAGAGGGAACATAGAATGAAGCAATGAACAAGTCAAATCTGTATTAGGTCAGGAGAGGTAAAGTATTCTGGGGAAAATAACCCAGGAGCAACATAAAGAATGCCTATTAACGGCAACCGTATTAGAAAAGAAAACAATAGGCAAAGTTCTGCCCACCACAGACCCTGCTTTCTGACAGCACATGTAACTTTTGTTCACATTCACTAGCCAAGACTAGTTAATTTGCTCAAGTATCAGATGCCCAGAATTATCATTTTGCTGTGTGCCCAGCAAGGGAGAAATCTGGAAATATTTGGTGAGCTGTTGCACTGGCTTCCAGATTAGGGACGCATACTAAAATATTTTCTGCTGGTAAGTGTAAAAAATGGAAAAATATTTGGAGGTCCTATCCTGGAGAGAAAACAGAGCAATTACAATTAGAGAATTTTGTACTCAGATAATAATATCTGGCATTTCTGCCATGATCAGTGTTAACTTTGAGGCATTTTAAAGTGACCTTTTACCTTTAATCTGTTCCCTGATGTGGCAGCAGCAAGGTGAACTTCTTAAGGCCACTCCAAGATTAAAAACACATGTTGGATGTCCTCCCTCACCTTGGTGGGCTACCCATGCATCGACCACTTGTGTATTTCTTCTGCATGCAAAAACGTTTCATTCATTCTTTGATTTCCTCACCTTGTCCCCCACCCCACCTCCAATGTCTTAATGTGAAGGCTCAGAAATAGAAACAGCAGCCTGTCATGGCATAGAGAACTAATAATGATGGGCTCCTTCCACATGCAAATATATCCTGAGTGATGCTTTTTATACATGTAAGGTGCTAGATGATAATGAGTTTAATGCTGTAAGTATTGTGCCTCATTTAATGACAATTAAGTTTTTGGTGGTTCTGAAATCAACACACTTTCATTACAACACACATTCATAAATACTCATTAAGTTGCAATGCTATAGAGCAATTAATTCAGGCTGAGGGAAAAATGAGATTTCTTCTGCTACCTGGAGCTGAAGTTTGTGTCATTCTTAAGGCCAGCTCAAAAGCCTCCTATATCATGGCTCTTATTACTACCAGACTGAAATACAGAGTGATCGAGAAAAAATTCCTTTGGCTCAGAGAGATAGCATGATTGTAGACATGGATAATTAGATAGCCAGATAGATTTAAAAGGAGTATTATCCCCCCAAAGCTATTCTGTGATTTACTGGGGAATGTACATTTTTCCTTGTGACCAGAATGTGACTCATGGATTTTCGTGTGGTGTGTGTATGTGTGTGCATGTGTGTGCACACTCACATGCCCTGAGCCCTATACTATTTGGACTATGAGTATTTAAGTCTTCACTTCAGTCCTATGAAATAGACTTTTTCATCATTTACACTTTGGATACTGATAGAATGGAGATTTAGAGAGACAATTTTGCTTGCCCATGTTAATTCAGGGAAGAGATGAGCTGAAATGAAACTCAGATCTGTTGGCCACCAAGACATCCTGATATCCCTGCAAAGTTCACAGGATGGTTTGAAACATCTAAATCAAAAGGTGCTGTGGGGAACTAGAAAAGGTGGCATTTTTTTCTGCCCTTCCTCTCTGTCAGATCTCGGTCTACAGCAAGGTTTTCCTAACAAGAGACAGCTCCAAACTCTGTTTGTTTCATGCTGGTTCTTTAACCCTAAGTTCTTATTTACAGTGTCCCTGATCACTGTTCCTCAGGGATTGAGGTGATGGTGTGGTGCTTCCCAGAACTTCAAACCCTTGGGTGATGGTCCTTATATGGATGGTTTTACTTCCAGTGCTAGATGAGCTTATATGCCTTTTACAACCTTCTATTTTCATGTAGAAAAACAGAATGCACAAAACTAATTTTTAGAATGAAAAGTTAATATATTTTTTTTTCCTTTAGACAGAGTCTCACTATGTCACCCTTGGTAGAGTGTCGTGGCATCATAGTTCACAGCAACCTCAAACTCTTAGGTTTAAATGATTCCCTTGCCTCAGTCTCCCAATAGCCACAATGCCTGGCTTTTTTTTTTTTTTTTTTTGGTTGTAGTTATCGCTGTGGTTTGGCAGGCTGGGGTTGGGTTTGAACCTGCCAGCTCCAGTACATGTGGCTGGTGCCCTAGCTGCTGAGCCACAGGTGCTAAGCTAAAGTTAAAATATCTTATGTAGTTAGTAAGTGGACTCAATAAAGGAATAGAGATGACAATAGGAAAAGAGACCATTGAATGGAAAAATAAAATCCATTGTGAAGAAGAAGAAAATGAAAATAATGAAAACAATCAATAGATCTTCAGGGACACATGGGGACAGCATTAGAAGGTCTAACATATGAATAATCAGAGTAATAGAAGGACTAGAGATAGAAAATGAGCAGGAAAAAATACTCAAAAAACTAATGATCAAAAAATTTTTATATTTGTTGAAAAAATGAATTCATAGATTTCAGAAATTTACGTAGAATATTTTTTTTTAATTGTCAGGGATTCATTGAGGGTACAAAAAAACAGGTTACATTGATTGCCTCTGTTAGGTAAACTCCCTCTTATGATTGTGTCCTGCCCCTAAAAGGTGTGACACACACTGTGACTTCCTTCCCCCCTCCCTCCTTCCCTTTCCTGAACCCCCTACCATGTACTAGGTCATTGTCATTAATATTATAATTGAGTACATAGGAGTACTCTTGAGTACATTAATATTATAATTGAGTACATATTAATTGTCATTAATATTATAATTGAGTACATAGGAATCTTGTTTCTCCATTCTTGTGATTTTTTACTAAGAAGAATGTGTTCCACTTCCATCCAGGTTAATACAAAAGATGTAGAGTCTCCATCTTTTTTGATAGCTGAATAGTATTCCATAGTGTACATATACCACAGCTTGTTAATCCATTCCTGGGTTGGTGGGCATTTAGGCTGTTTCCACATTTTGGTGATTGTAAATTAAACTGTGTCAAATAGTCTAGTGCAAGTGTCCTTATAGTAAAAGGACTTCTTTTCCTTCTGGGTAGATGCCCAGTAGTGGGATTGCAGATCAAATGTGAGGTCTAGCTTGAGTTCTTTGAGATTTCTCCATACTTCCTTCCAAAAAGGTTGCATTACTTTGTAGTCCCACCAGCAGTGTAAAAGTGTTCTTTTCTCTTCACATCCATGCCGGCATCTGCAGTTTTGAGATTTGTGATGTGGGCCATTCTTGCTAGGGTTAGATGATCTCTCAAGGTGGCTTTGATTTGCATTTTTCTAATAATTAGGGACTATGAGCATTTTTTCATCTGTTTCCTAGCCATTTGTCTGTCTTTTTAAGAAAAGGGCATCATCTTTCATGCCCATTAATATATGGGATTGTTGGTTTCTTCATGTTGATTAATTTGAGTTCTCTATAGATAATTTGAGTTCTCTATAGATCCTAGTTATCAAGCTTTTGTCTAATTCAAAATATTCAAATATCCTTTCCCATTGTGTAGGTTGCCTATTTTCTTTGGTTCTTTTCTCCTTAGTTGTACTACTCAGAGTGCTGGAAGTTCTAGCCAATATAATCAGGCAAGAGAAGGAAATAAAGGACATCCAAATGGGAGCAGAGGAGGTGAAACTCTCCCCCTTTGCTTATGATATGATCTTAGAGAACCCCGAAGACTCAACCATAAGACTCTTGGAAATGATCAAAAAATACAGTAATGTCTCAGGATATAAAATCAATGTCCACAAATCAGTAACCTTTATACACCCCAATAGGCCAAGATGAGAAGCTAATTAAGGACACAATCCCCTCACAGTAGTTCCAAAAAAAATGAAATACCTAGAAAAGTACTTAACAAAAGTGGTGATGGAACTCTATAAAGAAAATTATGAAACCCTAAGAAAAGAAACAGCAAAAGATATTAACAAAGGAAAGAACATGCCATACTCATGGCTGAGAAGAATCAACATTGTTATAATGTCTATACTTCCCAAAGCAATCTACAGATTCAATGTCATCCCTATTAAAATACCAACATCATACTTTCAAGACTTAAAAAAAAATAGTTCTTCATTTTATATGAAACAAGAAAAAAACCCATATAGCTAAGGCAATTCTTAGTAATAAAGACAAAGCTGGAGGCATCATCCTACCAGACTTGTAGGCTGTACTACAAGGCCATAGTGATAAAAACAGCATGGTTTTGGCACAAAAAATAGAGACATAGACATCTGGAACAGAATAGAAAATCTGGAGATGAAACTAAAATCTTACAGCCACCTGATCTTTGATAAAGAAGAATATACAAGAATACCAAACAAGAATACCAAATATACAAGAATATACAAGAATATACAAGAATACCAAACAAGAATATACACTGGGGAAAAGAATCCCTATTCAATAAATGGTGCCAGGAGAAATAGATACCCACATGTAAAAGACTGAGACTGGACCCATACCTTTCTCCACTCACTAAAATTGATTCAAGATGGATAAAAGTTCTAAATTTAAGGCATGAAACAATAAAAATCCTTAAAGAAAGCATAGGAAAAATGCTTGAAGATATTGGCCTGGGGAATGACTTTTTGAGGACTTCCATGGCAATGGCAACAACAACAAAATAAACAAAAGAGACTTAATTAAACTGAAAAGCTTCTGTACAGCAAGGGAGATTTTTTTTTAATTAAAAACCTCACCCATACACATCATATTAAAATTTCCATGTGGCAAAAATAAAGAAAAAATGTAGAAAACAGCAGAGAAAATGGTGCTGATGTAAGAAACCATGATTTACATGACAGCAGATTTCTCATCAAATACCATGGCAGCCAGAAGACAGTGGAAAACCAGTGTTAAAGTGATGATGAGGAGGAAATCAAAACAAACTGATAAACCACAAATAAGCAATAACCTGTCAACCCAGAATTTCTTTCCCAAATAACAGTGAGCTTCAGGAGTGAAGGAAAAATAAAGTCACTCCTGTGTGAGGAAAAAGTAAGAAATTGTCTCCCACAAAGCAGTACACTGTGAAAACTGTGGCTAGAATTTTTAACTAGTGAGATAAGTCTTGTCAGCATGATAATTTGTAGATGTGCAAACTAGCTTAAAAAATTTTTTTTTAATGTAAAAAACTAAATTTAGGCCTTTATGAGGGCATGACCTGAGCCTATATTCTGTTCATGCCTGGGCTGGAGTGACAGAGCAGTGGGAGTATTTGTGCTCTGTTTTCTGTTTGTAGAGGAGAGTCGTAGAGCTGGTGTGTCACTGACAGGAGGAAACGGGATGGTGATAAGGGCAATATTATATAAAATATGTGGAGCCCATACATGTGCCATGTGCTGGACCCACAGCTAAGCCCTGTGTCATCTCTGCAATACTCCTTTGATAAGTAATATTACTGACTCTATTACGCATAAGTGTTCAGAGAGAGGGTCACTAGCATGACTCATTGCAAAGGCATCTGGGTAACAAGGACTCCAAAGCAGGTCAAACTGTTTGGCTGTATGACTTCTAATATATGAGGTGATAGAAAAAAAAAAAATACAAGGCACCTGAAAGGGACACACACTGGGCACACAGCTTCTGAGCACACACCTGGCCAAGTCCAGATCAACATTTTTAGAGACACAAATTGAAAAGTAATTATTCAGAATGGGGGTTGGTAATACAGAGCCTATGGCCAAATCTTGCTTCTTGTTTTCTATAAATGAAATAGTATTGAATCTTAGCCATTCATATGGCTAAGATGTGTTCATGGCTATTAACACTTTATAATGGCAGAGGTGAGAACAGAAACCAAATTGTCCACAATGTCTGAACTTACTGGTTGTTGTTGTTTTTTTTTTTTTTTTCAGAAAATATTGTGGAGCCCTAGCTGAGAACAACCTGGGGCAATTTATAGCAAATCTGATGACTGTGGAAACTGCTCCTCCCTCTCTCAGACCAATTTTCCCAAGGCAACTGTGTTTTGGGGAACAACCTAAAACTGCAAAGTATTATATTTTCTCTATTTTTCAATGTAAGAAATTGATGTACAGAGGCTCTTAGCTCCCTGTCCTCATAGCTGTCAATTTCACTGACGGAAGCTGAGTACTTGTTACCACTCAGAACAAGAACTGATGACCAGGGCTTTCCCCATGCTCTCAGGATTTAAATATAATTAATGTGGACAACGTCTGTGGCCAAACACTGCTTGCAAGCGACGTCGGAGTGGTTTCTATTAGTTCCACTAACAAATCATAGTTTAACGTGGCAG
The DNA here is from genome assembly GCA_963575145.1 of Galago senegalensis. Classification (NCBI taxonomy): domain Eukaryota; kingdom Metazoa; phylum Chordata; class Mammalia; order Primates; family Galagidae; genus Galago; species Galago senegalensis. Next base: position 30,014 of record CAUYTI010037525.1, on the reverse strand, counting down.
CAGAAGCAGAAATTGGAGAATAACGGATCAGCAGTTTATCCCTAGGTTGTTAAAATCTCGTCTGTTCCCAGAGTGGCTCCTTTCTCTTTCTGTTTATATGAATTTTCTTTTCAGAACTCCAGTTGTTAATAATGAAAAGAGCTTAAAACCCCTCCCTTGAATCCAGAGGACAGGCCCATGTGAAGAGGGACTGAGGTCCTTGACCAAGGGCCAGCCACTACCTTATCGTTAGCAGAGGCTACATAACCCGTATGTGCTGAGGGGGAGGTGCTTTCGCCTGACTCTGGGATTTGGGAACATTTTTCACCTCCAGTGGGTTTTGGAAAATGTAGCTTTTTATGAGAAGAAAAAAAATTAAAACATATTTCTTTGCATTTCAGTCAAATTCCACTCTTTCGTATTTTGTGAGCAAAGTTGGATACCTTGTGTTTTATCCCACTGGACCATTCAGGAACACTGGTTTCCATTAATGAAGCATTTAATAATGAACACAATAGCAATTCCATTATTAATATTTTTTTAGTGTGTTGTCTGTCAGTAAATAACCAGAATAACAATTATGAGCATTTTATTTGGCAGGGTCAACAATGACCATCAAGATATGCTTTTCATCACTTTGGCTTCCCAATGACCACCTGCCACCCACATGGGCAGGAGGAAACCATCAAGTTCTTGGTCTGAGAGATGCTGCTAGCTTGGCATGTGCTGGGGCAGGTCATGTGCCTCTCCCAGCTTTGGTTTCATTATCTATAAAAGGAGAGAATTATCCTGAACCAGGGATGCATCCCATGATCCCTACACTGATTCTAGCTCTCAGCTGCATTTTCCTCTTCAATGAATATATTTATTCTTGTTTTTTATTATGGGAAATTTCAAACATGTATGAAGTAGAGAGAATAATATAATTAGTTTGCATATCCATAAACTAGCTTCTTTCATGATTATGTGAGGTCAGCTTTTTTCAATCACATTCCTGCCCTCTGTAAAACCTCTCTCTAGATTACATTGAACCAAGTCCTAGGGATCATATAATTTCACGTGTGAATACTTTAGTATGTCCCTAAAAGATAACAGCACATTTTAAAAACATCATCACACTACCGTGAACACCCAGTAACTGAACAATAACTTCAACAATCCAGTGTTCAAATTTCTCCGGTTGTCTCATACACATCTTTATTTTTCCAACGAGTTTATAAGAATCGGGATCCAGACCAGCAAGATTAACGCTCATGAAGCCATTAACAGAGCAAAAATAAAAGATTTATCAAGAAGCCCATGCACCGTATGTCTCAGAATTTTAAAGTTATAAATAAAAGTGACCAGTGGGTGAATAAATGTTCTATTTTTTAACCTTGACAAATACGTCTTTATATATAACGGCAAGGCTGGGTTTAAACTTCATGTCCTTGGACTTCTAGGAATTTTGTACCAGAATAAGACGGCTCAGTCTCATGGCTTGTGCACACTCACTTGCCACTCCTTGCATTTGGTTGTTATCTGTAAGCCTAGTTTTTATTTGGAACTGCAACTGTTTGTAATTGCTTGTACCCCTGTAAGATAAACCTCAGAAGTGATCCCTCCAATCCCCCTCCCTCCACCAGTTTGACGGAAGTATTTTGGATTGCATGTGAAAACCCCACACTGTACCCTAGAAGTGCATTAATGTACATAGTTATCATTCAATAAAAAAAAATAAAAATAAATTTAAAAAAAGAAAAAACAAAAAAGTAATTGCTTTGGAATTGCAACAAAAATGTATTAATCATTAATCATTTAACTAATTATCAATTAATTATTGTTAAGTGCTGTTGTCTGGAAGAGATTCTTAAATTCTGGTTTTGCTCTTCATAGCTCCTTGGTATTTTAAAAATGTTTTTCTTTCCCTTCTATTTCCTACACCCCGATATTCACTTTCATACGCCCCTGGGTCAGGGGGTGGGGGGAGGAAAAGTCTCTTGATGGCTTTGGTCCTAGAGAACAGATCTATGATGCCATGAGGTTAAGGACAATCAATATGTTGGCATCACTGGCTCTGACATGCATGAACCACTTTTATTGGACTAATGGATGTGGTTATTTTCAAGTACGCAAATTAAAGAAAACCTCAAACTCCCCAGAGTTCAGACTCTTCCCATTGCAGCTCTGAAGGGTTACAAAAAAGCCATCAATTTCACCCTTAACAAGGAAAGAGGGGAAGAGGCACTGGGGTTGGGAGAGGGGAATTGAGATGTTTCTGCAGGTCCTGAAACCTCAGAGTCAAGTTGAAGTCCAGCACTCATGAATTTTCATCCCATCAGCGCTGTTAGATGCGGTCCATTTAGCGTGACATCACAAGCTGTGAGAGGAAGAGCCCTGAGAGCTCATTATCATGAGTTGTCTTGGAATGTTTGAGAACAAGTTCTGAATTAATTAAAACTTCATTTGAATAATGAGCACATGATATTAATTTTATTGTTCTGCTCCAAGATAACTATGGAGGAGCTATGTCTGGTGGCAGTGACCTGCCGTTCCCCACTCAGAGGAAGTGAGAGCATTATTTTTATCTTCTGCTTCCTGGAAGAAACACACACGTCTGAATCACTGGGAGGGTCACTATCAGCTGTTCTCCAGAGAAATGGCCTGAGTTTGGCCATGCATAATTTTCCACCTACTTTGGCAGCACTCACTGCTATCAACACTACAGGCATCTAAAATCTGGCACATTTAATCTCCCCAAAACTCTCCTCTCAGTGTCATGCAGTAATTGTTTAATTGAATCTCTACTTTTATCAGACAGAGAGGCTGTGATGGATGGCACTCTGATGGGTGTGTTAGTCTACCTTGGGTGCAGGAAGAGACCCATCCCAGGGCAAGGAGTTCTAACTCACTACATGTTTAGTGGTGTTGGATGTCACTCTGGGTTCTGAGAAAGGATGAGTATTTCTAAACAGGAAAGCAACTATTTGTATTCACAGTTGGCTAAAGGATCTTGGAACTTTTTCAGGTTCATTTACCAGGAACAAAAGGAAGTTTCTCATGTATATTTTCCTTACGAACTCACAGCAGATAGTGGTGTAGAGTGATGGTGCCTCTCACATGGGATGGAAAGAAGTCAGATGACTCCCACGCCCTTTGCGTTCCTGACACCCCCGGTTTTTGCTGTACTTGGCAATCTTTCCTCATTGAGACTTTCTACCCCATAGAGAGCTCTCACCTGAATGAAAGCGTCAAAAATATTTGCCCATGTACCTAGGTTTGGGCCACAAGAACACACACCAACACACAAAAGAATCTCATGAAGATAGGTATGCTAAAGTCATAGTTACACTCCTACTCAACATAGGTAGTGATCTCCACTTTAAAATCGTTAGTAGCAAAACCTTAGACAAATTAAATTTAGCAGAGTTTAATTGAACAAAGAATGATTTATAAATTGGGCAGCCCCTGAACCATGGTGAGTTCAGAAAGATGCTGCTTTGCTGTGCGTTGAACAAAATTTATGGAAAGAGAGGAAAATGTCATCTTGAAAATGGAAGGGAGGTGTAGAAGTAGCCAAATTGGTTATGGCTGCAAGTTTGCTGTATTTGAACATAGTTTAAACAGTCAATTGGCTGCCTGTGATTGGCCAAAACTCAGTGACTAGCACAAGAGTAGGTTATAGGCTGTTTACACAACCAGTTAGGTTATAGTTCACTCTATGTATGAAGAACTTGTAGGTTGAACTTAAAATATATAAGGTGGCAGCTTAAGGGTAAACCTAATTTAATAAAATTTTAGGTCCTCTGGAAAGGCTACCTATAACCTGAAAATTTCTCCTTCACTGGCTTATCGCAGGTCTGTGAATTTCACAATGAGAGTTCTCAGTACTGCCTTGCATTAGTACCCAGTAACAGAATATATAACAGAAGACTTTAAATGAGAGGAGATATGATCTCATACATCAAAAAGCCAAAACCGTGGAGTATCAGGATTGACATGGCAGCTCTCCTAGATGTCCAAGGATACAGGCACTTTTCCTTCTACTGCTGAATTCTCCTGAGCAGCAAGTTGTCTGGCTCAACCTTCTCTTCTCATGGTCACAATGTGGCTGCCAGAACTCTAAACATCACATCCCCATCTATTCACATCCAAAGCAGCAATATGACAAGTGAGTGTGGGTGGATGTGTGTGCATGCCCACACACCTCTCCTCTGCCCATTTTTTTTCAAAAGGGAAGGCTTTATAAAAAGTCTCATCAATGTCTTTTCAGGTCCGTTTGACCAGTATTAGGTCACAGTATTAGAAATTGACAATGTATCCTGCATCTATCCTAGTCGGGTTGGGCAGTGTCCACAAAAACTAAGGAGAAAGGGAGCTGAGGATAGACACTGGAGAGCAGTGTTGCCCAGAAAAGCCCTCCTCTTCCTGGTTTCTCCAGTGGATGGTCACCAATTAAGTTGTTATCATTCATCATCTTCTTTGTGAATTGATTCTCTACCCCTTTTTCCTTCTGGAAGTGTCTGCAGATATGATGGGTCTGAGGAAGAGGCTGGGGACTAGTAAAGCAATGAGGGGATGAGAAGAGGGTCTCCAGAGGGGCAGTGAAGAGCTGTTGGTCAAAAGGACAAGGATGCACAGACCTTAAGCCCAGAGACCTGAGATACGATTCCAACACCCTGACCAGCTGTGTTCACATTGTACAGAATAGTTTTAACAAAAATAGTTTAACAAAATTAGAAGCTTTCATTTAATCAAAAGAAAATTCCAAATTTTGATCTCTTATTAAAAATACAAAACATAGGGTGGTGCCTGTGGCTCAGTGAGCAGGGCACCTGCCCCATATACTGAGGGTGGTGGGTTCAAACCTGGCCCCGGCCAAACTGCAACACGAAAATAGCTGGGCGTTGCAGTGGGCGCTGTAGTCCCAGCTACTCAGGAGGCTGAGGCAAGAGAATTACCTAAGCCCGAGAGCTGGAGATTGCTGTGAGCTGTGACAGCACAGCACTCTACCGAAGTGAAACTCTGTCTCTTAAAAAAAATAAAAAATAAATACAGAACATAGGAGACACTGGCCCTGTACCCTGGAAGTAGCACCTGAGGGGCATCAGGCAGGGCGTGGTCTCCTGGGGGCTCTGCCATCTCCCACCCCTTACATCTGCTTCCCAAGTCCTAACACCTGTCTCTGGAGTTCACCTGCTCCCCACTCTGCTGGGTGAAGCTGGGGCTGGCTGAACTGAGAAAGGGCTGCTACATAGAGGGGCAGGGGCATCTGGAGCAGGCCCATGGGGTGAGCCCATCCAGAAATGCCTCCTACAGCTAGAGGGCTTCCTATGCAGCCTCTCCTATTTAGGGGGATTTTGGCAAAAGTCTCAGCTTAAGTGTGGGGCACTGTCAGTGTTCCGTGAAGGCAGCCTCTCCTATTTAGGGGGATTTTGGCAAAAGTCTCAGCTTAAGTGTGGGGCACAGTCAGTGTTCCGTGAAGGCAGCCTGGAAGCTGGCCAAGTTTCTTTGAAAATCACCAATTTTTGTTCAGGCTGCCTCAGCCTATCAACTCAGGTATATCTGATATTAAATCCAGGTTAGTTGAGAGGGTCACATTACAAATTCACTAAGAAAACAATTGATAAATAAGTCCGAATTAGCAGTATAAACAGGAGTAAAGAGCAAGGATGTTACCAGGTCTTAAAGAAAAATAAACATAAAAATAGAGGCTCATTCATATGGGCCCAAAGGATAATGAAGATTATCATTATTATCTAATCATTAGAAGGATTCTTTTTCAATGTCGGTCAACATTGTTTGAATTACTGTACCTATTGTATTCAACAGCTATATTCATATCTCTTTTCAAAATTTTGTAATTCAAACTTTAATAAATATGGTCTATTTTCTTTAATTTGTCAACATTAAAAAATTTAGCTGAATTTTGAGTCCTTGATGGAGTTTGTTTTCTTTGAAAAAAAGACATGTGAGATACCATCAAAAGGGATCTACATTTCTCTGAATTATTACAATCTGTGTTTGGTCATACTCCGCCTTATGAAGCACCCCTCAACTCTTCCAGAAGGACTTCTTCTTTTACATAAAATTTCATTTCAAGAATAACAAAAGGATTAAAAGATGTTACAGGGTTGAGCCTGTTCAGGCTGCCATAACAAAATATCAGACACTGAATAGCTGCCAAACAGAAGAAATTTATATCTCAGATGTAGAGGCTGAAAGTCCAAGATCAAGGCAGATTCAGTAGGTAGATGAGGGACCACTTTCTGCTTCACACATTGTCGTCCTGTCCTTGTAGTTAGGCCTGACAGAAGGGGCAAGGGATGCTCCAAAGTGTCCTTTGAGGACACTAATCCCACCCAGACAGGTGCCCCAGCCTGTCCTGATAGAGGAATGAGTCCTATGTTTTGCCTTAGGAAAAAGTTTAAATTTTGCTGCAATTTTCATATTAAAGACACCCCCACATCCATAGTGTAGCACCCAGGAGGATTTCGAGGACAGAAAAGATTCTCTGCTGTCTGGAATGGACTCAGTGTGTTAAACTCCAGTGAAACCAACTGTGTGTGCTGTGTGCTCATGCACGCAAAATCACACACACACGCACACACGCACAGGCACACACATTGCTAGCTGTAGTTAGATTTTCATTTCTGTCAGTGGTCCTGGACTTGACAGAAGGGCTTTAAGGCTAAAAGGGGATTTAATGAGTGTTAGAGATGTGGACGATTTCTGTCCTCAAAATGAGAATTTCTCCTTCTTGTAATGGGAAGGATTGAAAGAGAATTGAAAAGGAAATAACATTTCTCACTCTGTGACTCTGTGTTCTAATGTCCTATCTGAGGACCACCTAAAGTCACAAGGCACACACACCGTGGAGTGTTCCCAAGGTTTGGTAAATGCTGTTATATGTACCTCTGTACATAGTGAATAGAATCCATTTTTTTTCAGTTATATAATTAAAGACTGACTTCTTTATTTGGAATGAAATATTCTTGTCTTACATAGTAGATAATAAAAAAGAATAACGTATACACATTATTAACCATAAATAAAACAAGAAAACCAGTGCAAGATGCGGACGAGTATACATCCGTAACATATTGCAAAGGCTGATACTGGGACAGCACTACTTCAGAAAGGTGCCAGCAAAATGGTGAATGTGTGAAAACAAAGAAAAAAATATTGTGTTTATAGGGTGAAGAAAGTTTCCCAGAATCTGACAGAACCCATGCACCTCTGCACCCAGAATACACTTAGAGAATAATTTAACCATGACAATAGGGACTACAGAAAATGGGATACTGTGTATAAACCTGGCCTCTCTAATCACCTCCTTATGTGCCTGGAACATCTTGACATTCATGTTCGACTGCCAGTATTTCACATCTCCTCCGTGGTCTGCAGTCAACATCCATGTGTCATTATGTGACCAAGTCATGGCCCTCACTGGGCTGTCGTGAGCCTGTAATATTATTTCAAAATTGAAAGTGAGTCCATTCCACAAGGTGAACTCTCCACTAGAAGCTGGAGTCCAGAGTCTGCCCTCTGGAGTCCACCTAACAACAAATACTGAACACTTCACTTTATTTGTTGAAGTTCAAACATATTGTTGTTACCACATTCATAGGATTATTCCACATTCCAATAGGCGGGAGCACATCATTAGAATAACCTGCATCAGGCTGAAGTGCTCGCATGTCTCTTAGGTCTCTTTGTTGTATTCTGTTCTCCAAATACTTAATTACAGATGGATTGTAGTCTATAGTTTTTCAGTTTATAGCTTTTCCCCTGCATTTTCCATCCAAGGTAAGCTGTTGCATTTCCTGCTGCTTTTTAGAAGCAAAATCAGATCGCTTCTAAAACAGTTGTCGAGGCGCCTGGTGTTGGGACCTTGGCATATGAAAAAAATAAGGAGGAGAACCAATCTCTGTAGCCATGGTGATGTTTTCCTTCTAGGACTCTGTAGTCCCAGCTACTTGGGAGGCTGAGGCAGGAGGATCACTTGAACCCAGGAGTTCGAGGCAGTAATGAGCTATGATACATGTAGTGTGCACCTGTGAATAACCACTGTACTCCAGCCTGGGCAACATAGCGAGACCCGTCTGGCATTGAGCAGGGCTCCTAATGGCAAGTGAAGCATTCGTCTTCACTGTCGAGAACACCTCTTCTGTCTGGGCCTCCTCCCTCTGCCCCTCTCAATCCCTTCCTCCAAAAGAGCAGCCGCCATCTTCCCCTAGAATCAGTATTTTTATGATACTGAAGTCAGAAAATATTTCAGCCAAAGCAAAATGTTTTAGAGAGTTTGGAATATTGTAACTCACACCACATACACACACATTCGAAAGCTCATAGATTTCTCTGTCATTTTAATACCAAGTTCAAGCTAAAGAAATCATAATATTGCGATGCTAATTCTAACATCTCAGTTTATGTTTAGAAACAAAGTAATGTGGCAACCATCAATCGTGTTCTGTGACCAGCCTGGCATCATAAGAATGAGGAAATAATAAATATTTAACGAGAAGATTTATCATAACTACTGATTTTGCCAAAGTCATTGTGGATGCTTGTGATGTTCCCTCTCTTGTTGCACAAATAATCTCTTAATTTTCCACATTTTATTCAATATTGAGATTATAGTTAATATATTTGCCATAATATTTATAATGCAATTTACTTAATATTTGTTTTTATTGGTTGGGATTCATTGAGGGCACAAAGAATTAGGTTGCACTGATTGCATTTGTTAGATAAAGTCCCTCTTATAATTATTCCACCCCAAGAGGTGCACCGTACACTGTGACCCTACATCCCCCTCCCTTCTCCCCTCTCCCCACTTGCTCATTCCCTACCCACCCTTTGTATTAGCTCATCTGCTGCCTTCATATTAGAGTAGAGTACATTGGATTCTTGCTACTCCATTCTTGTGATGCTTTACTAAGAAGAATGTGTTCCACCTCCATCCAGGTTAATACAAAAGATGTAAAATCTCCATTTTTTTAATGGCTGAATAGTATTCCTGGTGTACATATACCACAGCCTGTTAATCCATTCCTGGGTTGATGGGCATTTAGTCTGTTTAATATTTTTAAGCAAACTTAGACTAATATATTTCAAAAGGATATGGCATCAACAGTACAAATGAACAAAAGGGTTTTGCTTTATTGTTGTGAATAAATAAAAATTATCAAAATAAATACAACCAAAGCAAATCTTTGTATTTAAAGACTGATGTCCACTCAAGGCTTGTGTCTGCATCATGCCCCTTCTTAGGGAAAAAAGATTAATGACTGTTAGGTGGATATAGGCAGAGCACCAGGAAATGGAAATTCTAAGTGATGTCATTAGAAATGGCCAATGAGTTTCAGAAAGAAACTGCTTTGTTACCGTGCTATTAAATCTCATTTAAGCTTTAGTTGTGACACACTAAAAATCCTCCAGGATATCACGTGAAACTCTACAAGTCCACAGCCCCCACTTTGCCTCTGACAGTACCAGGTGACTACAGGAGTGCAGAATCAGCTCCAGAACATACGTCATGATGGGTGTAAAACAATCATATGATCTAATTTCCCCGGTCCAGCCATGGTCAGGGAAGGAACATGGATCCCATACCTGACCATGAGTGACAAAGAGATCTTGGGGGAGTCTAGGAAAATTTTTTTTATTTCATGAGAAAAGCAAATGCAATATAAGGCATCCTTCTTTGCCCTCTTTATTCAGCCCGTTTCGGACATTCCTATGAGGATTGGACACCTGGAGCTGTGACAGCCATCCTGTGACCAAGAGGTGCACAACTTCTAAGTAAATAAAAATGGAAGATCCAAAAGATGGAAAAGATTCTGGGACCTTGATGATATCTCTGAGCTTCTGCACCAATATTGAGTTCAACTTCAGACTTCTTATTGAATCAATACAAACCATCTTTATGCTTCAAGGACCTGGTTACTGAGGTTTTGCTTACTTGTAGCTGAACCCAGTAATACAGCCAGTTCTTCATATCTGCTTACATCTTGCTTAGTCTTTAGTTTTATTTTTTCATTCTGTGTACTCGCCCAGCAAATGCCATGTGGACTTCAGTGGTGTCAATTTCTCCCTAGTCTTGGGAATGCCTCACTAAGATGATAAGAGGGACAAGGTATTTAGTAACCTGTGATGGAATTAGGAGTTTGCCATAGCATTTAAAATTTTTTCTTTCTATAAAGTGTCAATTGACCCCTGCAGTTTGAATAATGACCTCAGCAAACTGGTCATGTTAAGAGAGTCTGGGCTACACATTTTAATTATTTTGTTTCAAGAACAAATGTCATAAACATCAGTATCTTATTTCTGGATTAGACTTCAACAGGGCAATAGGTTTCCCCCACTTCTTACAAAATGAAATGCAGCAAGAAGATGAGGGCATGTCTTGAAGTACTTAAAAAAAATAACAAGAAGTAGATACAAGTCCTGGGCGTGGCTTCAAGTTTGCTTTAAAGGCTTTGTAGCTTCAGTGACTTCCGTCTAAAATATCTGCATTTATGTTCAGATTAAACTGACAGAGGAAATTTCCCTAGAGACAGCAATTTCTATGCTGTCAATGGGGAATAGATCCAAACAAATTTCAGGTTCTTAAAGGTTTTTACTTTAAAAGATTAATGGTATAGATAATGATGGAGAAAACATGGCAAGAAAGGGATATATCCTTTGTGAGAACTTCTAAACAGATAAGAGAATCCTCTCATTTACTGGATTAGTTACAGATCTTACCAGAATCCAATAAGATTTGTTCTGCTGCTCTGGGGCAACTGGTGAAATGAAGAGGCTCATCAGGGGAGTATTCAGGAGATGATCCTCTTCTGTCTTCCTTACGGGGTTGGAGGATTCTGCTACTCACAGCTGGAAATTCACTTCAAACTCATATTATACTGCAAAAAAAAAAAAATAAGGGTCTGTGATGGAGATAGTTCAGCCTCAGAACTATAACTCTTGGTCCAGCAGAAAAAATTTCTACCTCTGTCAATGAACCACGGCTCCCAGCAGCAAATGGAGCATGAACAACAGCTGAAGTGGAGGCAGAGTCCCTGGAAATGAAGTGCCCCAAACTCTCTGAGTCCGTATGTATTTCCAATGTCCCAGTTTCTTGTCTGGTTATTGACAGATTGGAACAAGTTGGTGTCTCCAGTTGGCAGAATTTGGGACATGTCCAAAGCCTCAAAATTAATTTATAACTGCACCCAGGTTTTCAGTCAGTTACCCGTGAGAGTTGGAAAGTCAGCTAGTAAATCCACACTATGTCCTGAAGGCCATTTTGTCATTTCCTGAGAATTATAAATTGTTCTGTTAATGGTTCTTAAAGGAGCCAGCTGGGAAGGCATCTCACACCCACCTCACTACATTCAAGCAAATGTGATGGGCCCAATTCAACCTTTGTAGTGATTGAGTTAACATTAGATCAAGTTTAAATCAGGATTTTGCCCAAGACAGTGATGAAGAGGAAGTATGCACTGCTAATTAGTCTTAAAAGACATTCTCTATGTCTTTGGAAGAAAGAGTGGCAGTCAGGATTGGGGGTTGCAAGTTAGTAGTTAACACACCGAATGGGTTCCAGCCGCAAACCAGGGACATCTCTTCCCCTTCACTCAAGGCAGCCCATTAACCTGCCCCTTTACATCAGCTCCTCTCGGCCCCACCGATATGCCTGCCGGGGCTGCACAGTGTGGGCTTCTCAGTTCCTGATGTTTAATGTTTTGTTCAGCAATTGCAACTAGGAAAAGAAAGAGATACTGGGGCATCTTGAAAGACAAAGAGTACTTTCCTGGGGGAATGTAATGGAAATCCTTGTGATCTTTTAATGGAAGAGGAAGGGAGTTCTCTCGAGCTTCCTCCTGTAGGCCTGCTAACCCCATTTCAAGCTGGCCGCTTCCTTCTTGCCAAATTATATCATTTATCTGGAGACTCTGGTCCCTTATAAAACCAAAACACTTGTGACCTCCTCTTATGAGGGGAAAACTACAGGAAAGCACTTTCCTATTACACATCTCATAACTGTCCCTCCTCAAAACACAGGATCAAAACGACAGAGGGGCCCTCATTTGGTGCAAACTGATCCCAAGGAGGGAGTGAGCACAAGGAGGGAAGTCAGTGCCTGCAGACTTGGAGACTGCAGTGGAGGAGGTTTGAAGCATTCTAGTGAGTGATCAGATGTGCCCTGGATCCACCAGAGACCAGGTGATATGTGAGCTGAGCTGTGGTTTGGTCGTGAAACCCTCAGACTTGGCTCTCTGCTCTAAAGTGCTTTGCACTGAATCCAACCATTTCTGGTCAACCCAAGAGCCATAGAAGGCAGCATACAAAACCAGGGGGGAGGGGCGCATTGTGAACTGTCTCATGAAACAAAGGGTGCATGCAATTCGGATTCTAGGGAACAAGACTTACACAGGGCAGGGAACAGTGGAAGATGATGGTGTCCAAATCCTGTAGCTTCCTTTGCATTTTTCACATTACCTAAGCAACAGAGCAGTGTCCAGCTTGCGCTGTCCCCTGTGGTGGTGTGCTGTTTATTGTCAGATGCAGGCCTCTGCCTCACCCTGCTCTGTGTCCCAGGGGCTCACCTGCAGCGATGTTTCTGAGCCCTGTTGCTTACAGATTTCTGGTAGATTTGGTCACTGAGGACACAGGAGATTGGCACACAGGAGAGAAGGCCAGGTTGCTGACCGTGACTCATCTCCCTATTGTTCTGTGTCCCCCCACAAAACCCATTCTTGAATATCTGGGCTACTCTGGTAATTCTCACCTTGGCATTAGATCCAAAAGTGTGGCCTCTCCTCCAGGGTTCTTCATCAGGTCTGTTGGCCCCAAATTCTGGGCTCTAATGTCACCATCCCCCCTTTTTTCCATCTAAGAGGGAGTATAGAGAATTTGTAGTGGTTAGTGTCTAAGAGACTCATGTTCCCCTGCGCTCAGCTTGTTCAACAACATTATAGCTAGTGCTTTAAGTGAAATCCCCTCTACTGCCCTCCTAGTGATAGGTTCTATTTTCCTTTTAGAAATCTGACTGATACATCCACTTCAGACAGCAGAATGCCCTTTGCCAAGCTCCAATAAAGGAGCTTTATCCATTTATTCAGTGGTTCATTCATTCATCTAACAGACCATTGAGCATCTGCTTAGTCTCTTCCCCACTGACAAAGGATGACAAGATACCATCCCTAAAGAACTAGAAGAGAAAAGAGTGGACACCAAATAATCTCACCCAGAGGAGGGGTAGGCGGAAAGGGAGAAAACCCTTTTACAGAGAACATGGTATGTGACCCTTGTGCATTAAAAAACAAACAAAATAACTTGGTCATGAATTTGCTCCCAAGAGAAAATCCTCCCCACTCTCAAAGCCAGAGAGGGCCGAGTGTCAGGCTGGGGTTCGGGTGCACTGGAGGATAATGTCACATGTTTGCTAGTTTTCTGTGCCTGTAGGAGGCTTTACTAACATTCACCAGGAATCAGATCTCCATGCGATAAAGTGGATGGCCAAAATGAGAGTGGAAGTGATAAATTGGGGGCCGAAACATTTCATTGCAGCGGCTAGGTTGTCCACACCCTATCCCTCATCTTTTTTCTATTTGTTTTGTTTAAACTGTGGGAAAGACATTTAACTCGACACCTACCCTCTTACCAAAACATGGGTTTGGCCATGTCTGAAAGTACATGCTCATGTGCACACACACACGCGTGCACACATGCAATGCACACTCACACAAACATATTTAAATGGACATGGGCTTTCTTTCAATGCTTGCAAAGGACACATTCCTCCATTATTTTAAGTAGAAAGTCAGTATTACTTGCCACAAATAAGGAGCAATCAAAACCATATTAAAACAAAGTAATGTTTTAATATTCTAGCTAGATTCAGTTCCCCAGCAAAACTCGGTGCCAGAGGTCTGCTTTCTGTTAGGAAAGGAGATCTGTAAGGATTAGACAAAGTTAAAAGGTATCAACTCCAAGAGAGGAACTAAAAGAGAATTCATGTGAAATTATCCTATGATTTTTAAAAAATTCTATAGCTATTAGCATCTAAATTCATCTCCTGCAGCAAGGCTGCCTCCCATTCCATCACTGGTCTGCTCACATATTCTATGGAACAGCCCCTGGGGAACAGAGACTGCTTTGGCCAGGCAGGGGCGGGAGTTTCTGTCTCTGGTGATATGAACATTCTCTGACAAGAAGGGAAAGCAGCTGCCTCAGGTGCTCAGGATGTATTATTGATCCCAAAATAACTTTATCTTAAGCCATTATTCCCTAACATGTTTTTACAAAGTCTTTTGAAAATAGTAGGGATCAAATCTTGCCTTTGGATATCAAAACTTTGCTGCCTGCCGTTGAAGCTAATGGTGGAGTTTCTCAGCTCTTATTATTATTATTATTCATCCTGAATAAAAATTTTCTTAAATCAAGTATTCTTCTCAAAAGGATAACATACGTTATGAAGAGGTGAGCTGTGGGCATAGTAATCCTCTCGTGCTTTATACAAAACTATTACGGGATCTAAGTTGCTCGTATGGAATGGAGATAATATTCAAAATGTCCTATTTTGTTCCTTTTCTCAGCTGCCCTGATTTGAGAAATAATAAACGAAGATATGTACACTAAATCCCCCCGTATTTCTAGAAAGTGAAAAATCAATAATGGTAATTGGAATGTCGCTCTCTCTCCACCCCATTCAGCTCTCCACTTTGTGGTTTCTGCTTTTCTGTGCATGACCAATAAGACTAATCTCAGGGTGACGTAGGCGTTTTCATTCTGGCACGGCATTTCAATTGGAGTCTTTCTAACCTTCTCCCCTAACACACGTAGAAAAGCCTAGGATTTCTGTAGCTATTTCATACCACTTTGCTACTCAACTCAAGGCAGGGAATCTCATGTTCAGAGTACTTTTAAATCTATTATATTGGTGGCTGATGATGGGAGGAGAAATTTTGAGGTTTAATTTTAGACTCGACAAAAAAAGTAAGAAATGTAGAAACATACCGCTTTCCTTTTAATTAGAAATATAATCAGGGTGGTGCCTGTGGCTCAAAGGAGTAGGGCGCCAGTCACATATACCAGAGGTGGCAGGTTCAAACCCTGCCCCAGCCAAAAACTGCAGGAAAAAAAAAAAAAAAGAAAGAAAGAAAGAAAGAAATATAATGGAGGGGCTTGTATTTTTTGTTTAGGGCATGGGAACTCTTCTATAGAACAAAAATTGCTTCTGTGGGCTTTCTAGTAGGACAGAATAGGAACCCGTGATATTTCAGAAATAAGGAATGAAAGTTGAAATTGAGCTAAATAGTTAAGAAAGATGAAAATAGGGACTCCTTTGAGCCCTTTACTCCCCGCGGGCAGCTGAACTGTGATTATGTCCACTTCCTGTGACTCAGCAGCAGTTCCGGATCCAGGTCCGAGCCCTGAGTCCATCTCCTATACCTGGGGACAAAGGACCACCTGCCTCATCTGCCCACCAGGGTAGCTGCACACCTGTTAACCAAGACGCTAACTCTTCTCAGCTCCTGATCCCAGACTGCCCCACTCACATTCACAACTTGAAAAGAGAGCTCTGATTGGACAGATTCCTGAGGTCAGGTGACCACACCTGGTCCAATCATTGGAGCCTGGGGCAGGAGGTCACAAAGGAAAAGAATGAATCCTAAGTTCTTTTCAAAAGTGAGGCAATTAATAACATGGAAGCTAAGTTGGGGAAGAACGAGAGAATTCCTTTAGTCCAATACTATATTCTCTCCTGACTAGATCGTAAAATTCTTGAAGGTCAGAGCTATGCCCTTTTCTCTTGGGCATCTCAACAACCCTAGCACCCCTAGGAAGTGCTAGGAACGCTATATGGTCCAGCCTCTTCCTGGTCATCTCTCAAGCCTTGCCAGTCCACCAAGAACCAAGGATGCTGCTACCTCAGAGACTTGGCACTGACCATTTCCTTCCCCTGAGTCAGACTTACCCTGGTTGTCATTTTGTTGATAACTTGTCACCTGTCAGGTTTCACTTCAAATCTCTCCTCCTCAGAGAGACCTACTTTGACCTGCAAAATCAAAGTGGCTCTGCCCCAGGCCCTTCTATCCCAGCCCCTTCATCTATACTCTTTATAAAACTTGTCACAACCAACATTGCTTCATTCTGTGCATGTCATCTGATTTCTTCCCTCACCCCCTCTGTAAATTTAAAGGGACCAGCGACTTTGCATTAGTTCTTCAACTGGAAGGTGATGTCAGGCCCCTTGGAAGTGCTCTAAAGATAAATGGTTAAATGACTCAATGATGAATGAATGGATGGATACTTATACTCTTTCCTTTTCCTCACTTTGAGAGTCCTTCATACTTCCTTTACTTCACTTGGAGGAAGAGAAAAAGTCCCATAAGGCTTACATAACCAAAATAAAAAACTTAAAAAAAAAAAAAACGTCATTTAGAAAAGTCACATAAGGCCTTCACGTTGTGCTGGGTTGTGGGTTGTGGTAAATAATTCCTTCTTTTTTCCCATCTCTTTTCCTTATGCTTCATCTAGCCTCAACAAAATGAACTCCCAGTCTCCCTCCTATTTCCAAACAGATTACAAACCTGCTCAGATAGAGACTCTACGCTTTTACAGAAATTCATCAGGAATTTCTGCTGCTGCTTCTGTGACTGAATGCAGAACCAGTCTGTTTATGTTTAGGGAACCAGACTGAACTATTTAGAGAAAGGCTGTTGGTCAGACCTTCTAGCTGTTTAGGAAAGTGGGCAAACCTGTCAGCTTTAAGTTTACTGGTGAGTAATGATTCCATTCTCAAAGTCTATCAAGCAAATGCTTAAATTTATTGGAAGTCATTCTCAGGGCACTGAGAGGTCATGGGCAGTAACACCCTGGAAGACAAGACTTTGCTCCATGTCACAGCCTTCCCAAAGAAAGATTTTTGCCTATAAGAAGCAGAGAGATCTACTTGGTGATTGTAAGTATGGGTTCTCTGAAGAAATGCAGGGCTGGTGTCCCTCTCTACGCTGGTGCCACACACCTGCCCAATTCATCTTCATCCTGAAAGCAGCTGGGCTAAATAATGACTGTGAATCAATGATGAAAACACAGTGAGCCTGGAGGGCTGCAATTTCTCAGTTCATCTCACACCTTCAGGGTGACAGGAGGCATTGCAGTGAGTATCAAATTCGAGGGCTCAGGAGCTGTGTTCTGCCTTGTGCCATCACTAGCATGTTAAGTGGCCTCAGGTGAGTCAGTTAAGTTTTGGGGCACCTTATCTGTCAAGTGGATCCAATGACACCACCACTCTCTATTTCATAGGGTCATATGGGCCTCTTATGGAACTCAAGAACAAACTTTGAACAGGGGTGTCCAGACATTTTTCTTTGCTTTACCTTGGAAGAATAAGGGTTGTCTTGGGCCACACAATAAATATACAAACACTGAGGACAGCTGATTAGCAGAAAAAAAAAAGATTCCTGCATAATTTTTGTGATATCCAACATCACAGATAAACAGAAAAAGTCCTCCCAACATCAGCATGGATGCGAGTAACAAGCCTCAGAGTGGACTCCTCTGCTTTGGAATATGAAATAAGAGATACACAAGTAAGTGTGTCCACTAGCTACTCAGACAAAGCCTCACTCCAAGGAGGCAATGGGGGAATCGAAGTGGGAGATTTCTGCACACTCTGCAGGTGCAAGATGATATTTACTGTTAACCCTTGTCCCAACCCTATGATGAAGGTATGCTCACTATTCCTATTCTAAGGGCAGAGAGAACTGAGTTTCAGACAGGTGAATTTCCTTGTCTAAGGCGGCTCAGTGGAGGGCAGAGCTGAGATTCAAATTCCAGACAGACCTAACTCTAAGACCTGGTGACAGATGATTTTGCAGATGATTTTTCACTGGACCATTTGCAACACTTTCTCCTAAACTCCCTTAAAAATATAAAATGTGAAACTTACTAACTGTGGAATATAAATATCTTAACACACTAACTAAGAAAATGCCATGAAGGTTATGTTAACCAGTTTGATGAACATATTTCAAATTGTATATAAAACCAGCACATTGTATCCCATGACTGCATTAATGTACCCAGCAATGATTTAATAAATAAAAAATAAAAATAAAAATAAAAGATGCCCTCTGGATTTGTAAAAGGTGAGATCTTGAGATCTCTTCCGTCAATACACAGGTAAAGCCTCTCTCTGACCACGCTCACCATAGCCCCCGGTAGCAGCCATATTGCTCCACCTGGGCAGGTTAGCGGGTGCCTCGCTGATCTGGCCATATTTAGAGCGTCCCCTGACGGCCCTTCCGAAGAATGGAAACCATCCTCGCGAGTGGGGGCCTCGCCCTCTAGCGCCGGCAGGTGGGAACGCACCGCGGTGCCCTGGGACCTGCAGGGACGCGCCGCACACCTGAGGACACTGCGTCCCTGATGAGACTGGAGCTGCACCTCTCCTAAGCCTCTTTTGTTCCACTTACCTTCCCCTTTCCACGTCCTTTCCTCTTCACTTTTCTTCCTTCCACCCCCAATATCCTAATTCAATCAGCAGAAGTTCTTCTTAGAATCTAGCAATCAGCTTGAAATTTCAAGATTTTACAGGTTTCTCTGCTTTTCGTCCCCAGGCACCCTCGCTGTATCTGTGTTCTAACAGAGCTTCTTAAAATATAAAGAGAGGACCAGCCTTTCAAAATAATGTTTGTGTTTGTCTGTTATTTTGCATTTGTATTCAGGTTAAAATAAGTGAAGAAATGCCCAAATTTGGTTTCAAAATACGTTGTTTTAACTGATCATGAGAATGAGTGAACAGTTTTAAAGTGCAAACAATGGAAAGATGTGTTGAAAATACTAACTTCAAGGGGAAATCAGATGTTGTGACGGGTCAGAGTTTAAGGTGGTGGGGTGATGAGGGTGGCTCTGAGCAGTCCTTTCTGTACAACTGCTGCTGGGCCTGTCAGCAAATTTGGAAACAACATCAAAAGTGTACATCTGAAGCCTTCAGTGAATTTGAGGTCTAAGCCCAAATTCTGCTTGTTATCTCCAGCCGATGTCACTATAGGATGAAAGTATCCCAGTCCTGCCTCCCCTTGCTCGTGGGGGCCCAGGGAGTGGTCATGAGAAGGTGACTAAAAGAGTAACAATGACACCTCGGACTTTGCTCCAGCTGGGTGCTCTGACAGATGCTTCACCCGTGTGAAGCCTTGTAACCCTTGATACAGCCGTTAGCAAGGGCAGCTATAATCTATGAGGAAACCAGCTGACTGGGAGACCCAGGGGTGTGCCTCCCAGGGCAGAGGCTGTGGTGTGGTGAGGACTTGGACCCGCGCCTCTCATGCAGGAGTAACAGTGTGACTCAGCGTGAGGCTGCAGGAACGCATCACCGCAGTGCCTGAGCAACTGGAAGTTGGCTGGGGGGAGATGCCCACCCTGGAGCCCAGAGGCAAACAAATGCTCTTACAAGGGCTGAAAATACCCCTCGTCTCCCAGAACAACTTCCTCGAGAAGGCAGAGTCTTATAAACAAAGAAAAACTAGGGCACAAAGCATGGACACAGCTCATCAGCAAGAAGAAAACCAGCACCCCCAGGAGCCACTCAGCTCCTTTCCCCCGCCCCTTCACTGGCAGTTGGGTTGGTGAAGCCATCAGTCTTGTTAGCACATTCCGCACAGTACTAATGGCCAGGCACTTTGTGTGTATGTGTGTGTGTGTTGTTATTGTCCTACACTAATCATTATTGGAAACAGCTGCTGCTAAACACAGCCCTGTGTGTGCAGTGCTCGATTGGTTTCTATTAATTGCACCCATCAATTATACATTAAAGTGGAAGCAGAAGCAGAGGGAATGAGGCAGGTTTGGGGAGCAGCGAGCCGCCACTTTCCTTGTAAGCTGCTGAGACCTTATCCCTTCCCTTGTCGGAGGATTCTGTTTTCTCTTCATTGACATTTTCCTCTCAACTCTCTGACTGATAAAAACCACAGAGAACTAATGATCCATTAAAAAATCCAGGAACGAGCAGATGATGGGAGGGGATCCTCTTCAAGTTCATGGTAATCTGCCCAGATCTGCTGAAACACTGCTTCATCAGTCCAGTGTGGGATGGGGTGGGATGGGGTGGGATGGGTGGGGTTCCTCTGCCCATAGCCCCTCTGCTTTGAGCTCTGTGGGGCAAGCATGGTGATAGAGTCTAGTTTCATCTCATGACTCTGCTGCAGGGCACAGTCAGCCCCATAGAATCAGCCACAGATATTTCCTTCTTAGTGCTCAGGGCCAAGGGCGGAACTCCCTGTCTCACCTCTCCTCCTCCCTTACTCCACCTGCTTCATCACAAGGGTGCTGGAGCACAGCAGCCATCACTCCACTTTTCTTTTGTCTGTAAAGTGATGATGATAATGGGTCTTGTGTCATTGGGAAAGAACAAATGAGTTAATTCAAGAAATCCCCTAGAGCAAAGTGTGGTGAGACGGGGGATTTGGGAAGGCCAGTCATCATGGTTTCCTGGGCTTTTCTCTTGCATATCTTGCCACACCTGGGAGTCAAGATGGTGTCACCTCCCCTCTTGCACCTGCTGTACATCCTATGCCCCACCCCCATTCCCTCAGATTCCGTATCTCAGACCTGTGCCAAGCCCACCCCTTCTTGCCAGTACCCAGGGCCAGCAGCTCTGGGGGAACTTCCACTGGCTCCACCGGTCACCAGAAGCCTCCTCACCCATCACCTTCATAAGAAAAAGAAAGTATATTTAGTTTTCGTTCAGCAGAAGTGGATCATATCTTTCATTAAGCAGAAGTGGATCCATCATCTTCATGTTGAGTAGGCTGAGGGAGCAGAGAAAGAGAAAGGGTTGATCTTGTCCTCTCAGGGTGGGGTGGCAAAGGCAGAATAAAATCAACATATAAAAGGACCCATGAGGTGTCATTCAAACCCTTATTGTTCAAGGGTCAGTTGTATATATATAACACCTGTATATATATTTTTCCATGTATATATAGTTATGTGGCTATATATGAATATACAGCTATATACCTTATACTTACACGTGACTCATACATTCTATAACAGTAACAACTGCTATAATGCCTGCTACAAAGCATAAATAGCTCATCTCTTTGGAGAGCTTTTGCAAGGACATTGCGTGTTCACAAGCCCTTTTCCTTCTGTGCACACAGGCAGACATTTTTCCCAGCCTCCTTTGTGGTTAGGTGTGGTCATGTGACTGCACTCCAGCCAAAGACACCTGCCCTTTTCAGGCTTGAGTCCTGCCTGAAATCCTCCAAGGGGCAACCGCCAGACTCATCTACTTCACTAGCTTGTGGGCAAAAGGGGCCTGGTCACCTTTCAGTAACGAGGAAGCCAGCAGCCTATAAGAACCTTAGTCTAGGAAGAGTAACAGCAGATTCACAGGTGAATGAGAAATAGACTTAGTGCATTGAGCCATTGTCAGCTTTAGATTGCCTATAACAGTGCTTAGATTTCCCTAACTAATAAGGTAGATGGTTTTTGCCACTGTTTTATGCAGGCTTTTACAAACATAGATTCGTATAACTTTTTTTGTGTGTGTGCAGTTTTTGGCTGGGGCTGAGTTTGAACCTTCAACCTCCAGCATATGGGGCCAGCACCCTACTCCTCTGAGCCACAGACGCCACCCGATTTGTATAACTTTTATACCAGCCCTATCGAGTAAACGTCACACCTCTCATTTAAAAGCTGAAAACCAAGGCAAGGGGAAGTGGAGGAATCTGCATGTAGTTGTGATGCCCATTGATCATGGTGCAAAGTAGATCATTCAGAGCCAGTGTGATTCAAAAATGCTGAACTATCTTCCTACACGTCATGCACTGCCCATGACATTGTTTACTTTCAGTATCCTGACTTCCTACTTACTAAGGCTTCTATATCTTACAAAGAGTATGAGCCCCTGGGGGCTGAAACCATGTTTGCCTGAACTTTGTGGGAGCAGTGTGGACACCAGCTCTTCCCAGGGCAGTGACTGAGGGACATCACCCTAATTAACATGTTTTCTCTCTGACGTGAGTGGTCCTGGAAAAATATCAGGAAACCTACTTCTTCTTTTATTAATATGCAAAGCCTCTGAGGAAATTATGTCTATGTTTTGGGGGACAAAAGAGCCCACTTTCTCTTTTATCCACACTCTGGGCCTTGATGCAGAAGTGTTTTATTGTTTCATCCTGAATTACCTTGTTAATTGCCTCTTTCCTTACATGTAGCGAAGCAGGCCATTTACAGCTGGGTTTTCTTTTCCCAGAGTCGCAGACAAATCCACATGAGCTACATTTTAAGCAGAGTTTTAATTAACTGTTTTTCAGTGATATCCGCCAAATCGGGTTGTTTCATACCTTTCTCCTTTCTTTGCCCAGAAGGAATTTTGATAAAATTATTGCTAGCTGGCTCCTTTACTCCACAGCTATTCTAGTGTTATTAATGAGTTATTAATTGCATATGAGGAGTAGAGTTTTCAAATATGTAACTAAAGGCATTATGTAAATATAATTCTGTTAGATTTGTTCAGTCAAAAATTATGAAGACACACACACACACACACACACACACTATATATAGAGAGAAAAAGAGAGAGGGGGAGAGTGTGTGTTTGGGGAGGATTTGGGTAATAATTTGATGTCCCCAGCAGATTTGGATGCTGTTATTGCAATTATTTTTCCTGGATTTGATGGCCTCAGTTAGGATTCACCGTGGTATGCAGCTTTCTGATTGAATTTTCTTCCTTATAACCCACATACTGATAAATATGAAAATATTCCTTTACAAGAATCACACCCCAGCACATTTACAAATGCAGTTCCAAATGAAGGGTTTTGGCTTTCTGCATGGGTTTTTCTAAACATATTTCCAGAAAAAGTATCTTTCCTTCAGAAGCCACACCCAAGCTCACCTGCTAGTCCAGAGGAGCTGTTTTTTTTCCTGAAAACATGGATTGAATTTTATGTGCTGAACAAATACAAAGGAAAAAGGAGAGAATGTGAACCTGCCCTATTGGAGCAAGTGTGTCACCAACCCAGGTTAAAACATCTCACCTGATACCTGGACCTTCAACTTACTGCTCAGAGAGAAGACATCCTGCCAAAGCACACACACACACACACACACACACACACGAGTTTTCATATAAAATAAACAAGCAAACACACACGCATAGAACAAGCAAGCAAACAAAACATTGTTTACAGTGAGAAAATTGGCACATCAATTTGTGCATTGGTACCTATAAAAATAGTTATGTGAACAGGCACTGAGACCGAGTAACTGCACTCTGATGAATCCATCTTAAGCTAAGAATGCAGAAGACCACATGGGCAGTTAGAACTCAGGCTTCAGGAGTCAGAAACACCTTGGTCTAAATCTCAGATGGCATACAAGTTAGCTGACTCCCCCACAGCGTGAAAGCACGCTTTCTGAATTTCCGTGATCTCATCAATAAAATTGACATAATAATACAGCCAACTTGCTGGATGTGTGTGCAGGGTAAGTGAACTTTTGTGAGGAAACCAATTGGTGGGTTGCACCACAGTGAGTCTTTCTTAAGATGAACCTTATACTGTGGTGGGTTGGGGGGTGGGGAGCATTTTTCCCTTCATATCTGCAGTATCTGGTAGAAATGTGTGTATGTCCTCAGATCCTGGTGGCTTCACCAGCTTTCTGGACCATGGCTACTGGCAGCTCATGTGGTCACCTATCTTGTGTTGTCCTCACAAACTATAATCACCCATTTATCCAGCCCGCCTCCTGACATTACTAGGCTTGCAAGCAACCACACACCACATGCTATATAATAAGGAGTCCCTAAAGATGTGAAAGAAGCCGGTAGGTACAAGCAATGAGTTTAGGCTGACCTCCTTAGTGTTAAAAAGACAGATCAGTAAGCGTCAGAAGGAATTTAAATACATTCTAAACAACAAACTGAGATTATATTTTTCTCCTTAATGCAATCAGAAGAGTCCAAAAAGAATTGAAAGGAAGCAGATTTGCGACTATGATATTTAAATGTATTGAATTTCCTTTATATAGCATTGAAAACCATCTGCTTCATCACGTAAAATGACCTCATTTTCTCCCCAAGAGGGTTGCTTTGTTGCTGACTTCCTCAGAAGGGCACTGTCCAGCCATTCCTCCTTTTGTCCTAACATGTGATGAGCAACATTTTGTCCCTCCAGTAGACTCAGGCACAGATCGTTATTCAAACTGGTCACAGTGATCCTATAGCAGAATGTCCATTCCACATAAGCCTGTGATTGGTTTGGTCTCAGTCATGTGACCCAGGTCTGACCAATGAGGCTTAAGAATAACTATTGGGATGATTCCAGGGAAATGCTTTCCTCCTCCACACAGATAATACTCAGCCAATATGGCCTCATTTTTCCCGTTTCTTCCCAACAAGCTCTGGGGCCTGTCCTGTGAGAATATGCCACTAGAACTATGACAGCATCTTCCAATTATAAGATGACAACAATGCAGAAAAAAGCAAAATATGTTAAAGATGTGGGATTGTTGATGACCAACTATTTGTTGAGTAAACCCCCCAAATGGTGAAAATGCATAACAAGAAAGTCCTCCTGATTTAAAGGACATTGGCTAAATCTTCTGTTACTGCAGTTGCCCACATCAGTTATTGATAATAATTTCTTACTTTCTCCTGCTTAGGTGTTGGTTTCCACACAGTCAGCTTATATTCATTATGTGCCTGCAACCACATCCAGTGTCTTCTCTCGGCCTGCTTAATCCCAACCATTCTTTTTAGAATCTTCTCCAAATTTAATTTCAAGAAACATAAGCCAAGGAAGTCTTCTATAAACCTGAATATGCTTGGAATTCACTCTGATTTATTAAAAAAAAAAAAAAAAGATAAGAAGGAAGAAAAAAGTCAATAGCAAAAAAATGCTTTCGCATCTGTGTAAACCAAGGGTGGAGAGAAAGCAAAGTGAATTTTTAACCACCTTTGTTTTATTTATTAATTCATAAAATATTTATTATAATAAGCATTAACTTTGCAGTCAGTACACACTATAAACAAGACAACAGAATCCTGATTGTTGCTGGGATTATAATTGTTACAATTATTCAGCATTTTGCTATCATTGCACCCTAAAAATGTTCAAGGCATAGATTTTTTAATAGCATTCTGCTGCTCCAAAAGCCTATTTTGTACTGTTGAAAGTGTAGAATGTTAACTTTGGGCAGTGACAGCATTGTAGCCAATGAGGTTTGTGGGAGGCACAAATATTGCTAATTGAAAGTGTGGAATGTTGTCAGACTTCAGAGTTCAGGCTCATAGGAGACAGATGAGTAAGAAGTACCATACTTCCTTTGTCCCTGTTTGTTTAATGCATGAGCTTTTGTTCCCCTCTTCGAAATTAGATTTTGTTGGCATTGGTTTCTTTTTAAACTTGAGAATGGTTTTCTAGTATGGTGCATGATGGTGAACAATCTTCCTGTGCTTGTGGTTTAAAGAGATGAAAGACAACCCAAATACCCAACAATGAAGGAATAGATAAACAAGATGTGGCATAGCCATACAACAATATTATTCAAAAAATGTATGAACTACTAATAGCATGCTACTACAACATGAGAGAATCTTGGAAACATTGTGCAAAATGAGTGAAGACAGTCACCAAATAGCACCCACTGTGTGTTTCCATTTAGATGATGTGTCCAGATTAGGCAAATCCATAGAAACAAAGAACAGGTTAATGGTGGACGGAGGTTTGGGGTGGGGGAAATAGGGAATGTCTGGGCTGATGAAAAGTTCTGAAACTAGGCAGTTACAATGGTTACATGAAACTGTGAATGGGCATAATGACCCTGAATCAGCTCTTTAGAAGGGCTCCACTACAACTTGGACTTTACCTAATAAATGTAGACAATGCAACCTAATCATTTGTACCATCTACTAATCTGATATTTTAAAAAACCATACAATAGTTGAATGTGTCATAGGCTGTGTCTAATTTAGCATAATAAAATAGGGAGATAAGATTAGAAATGTCCCCTTAGATTTAATACTTTTATTTCTTATAGAGTGTCAGTTTCCACTGCCAATAAGCACAGTGATCTAGCAGAGTGAGTTGAGAAAGCTGTGGTGCCCAGCATTGATGATCACTGTGAAGAGCAAATGCCCAGCCAGGTTAGATGACTTTAGCTCTAAATTAGACTGTTGCAGAGGAAGGTAGTTTTCCCAAACCTTCCATGTTGAAAGGCAGCAACAGGCTCCAGCGTCTATCTGAGTGTTAAAGGAGGGAAGTAAATACAGATCTTGAACAGGTTTTACAAAATCGCTCTGACAGCTTTACTATTTTAGTCTAGTGACTCTGGCAGTAAAGGGCTGGAATGTATCTGGATTAAATTGCCATAGGGAGAGAGGGGCAATCCCCACGCTCCCAACAAAGGGTGAATTACAATAAAATTGTGGTCTTCCAGGTTTCCCTTTAAAAATTTTTTAATTTAGTTCATTCATTTTACCAAAATGTAAGATGCAAACAATTGGAGAGAAACACATGGAGAGAATAAACTAACTCAGAGTGAAAATAGGTGAGGATGGGAGGCTTTTGTCGTTCACTGGATTGTTTATAGAACTGTTATATTTGTTTTGCTGCTGGGATGTGACAGGTGAAATAAAAAGGTATGCCATGGGGCCCTGTACATATTTCCCTTATTTCTTCCATTTTCTCAGAGTGCAGGAGAGACTCTGCCACTCAAAGCTAGAAATGAATAACGCTCACAACAACCACCACCGAAAATAACTATGAAGGTATGAACTGAAATTATTTTGGCCTCACCATAATAACTCTCTAGATAGAGTTAGATGTATTTGTCTCAGGAAAAAAAAAAAAAACATTCCACCTGTGTGAAATGTAAGACTCACAGCACAAAGCAAAAGCACACGTAGCCAAAGAGATTGGTGATCCAGATGCCTAAGATTCTGGATTTGGGCTTTAACAATTTAAGACTCTTTAAGATATCAACACATTGAAATAGATTGATATCTCCCGCTCACAGAAAGTGGAATATATCCAAAGTTCTCTAGGTAATTTATAGCCAATGCTAAGAGGAATCTTCCCTCACTTAGCCTTTAAGAGTTGTGAAGCCAACTGCTTAATGGATATGCGTTCCCAAGGGCCATTTTGAGGGCATTTGCTGAGCTTTATGATATTAGCAATGATATTTCTTGTCACATCCACAAAGGCAATTAGAGGAGGCATCTGGGATTGAGCCATCTCACATCTGTCCAATCACATCTACTGAAATGTGATGGCCCCAGTTTGGCTATCAGACATGAGCAGATAACTCCAATTGAATTGAAATCTGATTTTTGCCTGAGAGAAAGCTGAGGAAGAACATAGACACAGGTATGGGCTAAAAGTGCACATTTTGTGTCTGTGGGATGCAAAGAACAGAAGTCAGGACTTGTAAATTGAGGGAAAACAGGGGGACCTTCACATGAAACCCACTGATGCAAAAGACAGCCCCTTTCTTCCCTATCGCCTGTAACAAAACTTGGTTCTCGCCTTAACTAGCTTCCTCTAAGGCCCTCAGAAAACATAAGGGGATTGGAATTTGAATTTATTTGTCACTAAGATTCATTCTCAGCAAATGCTGCTCTGAGAATCCACGCATTCTCAGGATATATGGAACGCTGAAGTAAAGAGTATTTTCCTGAGAAACACAATACATTATTGCAATGGGGAAAAGAAACAGAACGGCACTCTAGGTTCCTCTGTCGGGCCTGCTGGAAAACATTTAGACAGATTTCCTTTTCCTACTCACTTTTACCAGTTTATCCCACATGGTAGCTGGAGAAAATGAACATTCCACTGGAATTTTCAGAGAGGTCGGGTGTCTATGACCTCTCTTACCAAGGAGGTAAGTGCTGGTGTAAGATTGTGAGGGCTGCCGCAACCAAGTGCCACAGACCTGGTGGCTGAAACAATAGGGATTTATCTTCCCACAACTCTGGAAGTTAGAAGTTGAAGATCACGGTGTTGACAGGACTGGTTTCTTCTGAGGCCTGTCTCCTTGGCTTGTAGATGGCTGTCTTCCTTTTGTGTTTTCATATGATCTCCCTCTGTACATATCTGTGTCCCAATATCCTCCTCTTGTAAGAATGGCAATCATGTTGGACTAAATCTCACCCTAGAAATCTCATTTTCATTTTTAATTAACTGCATCTCCAAATATAGTCATATTCTAAGGTACTAGGAGTGGCTCATGCCTATAATCCTTGCACTCTGGGAGGCCAAGGCAGGTGAATTGCCTGAGCTCACGAGTTCAAGACCAGACTGAGAAAGAGTGAGACCCTGTCTCTGAAAATAGCCAGGCATTGTGGCTACCACAGGGTAGAAAGAGGATATACAAGCTCGCTCATGCCTTTTCTTATAAAGGCACTAACCCCACGCATGAGGGCTCTACCCTAAGTACCTCCCAAGGGCCCCACCTTGTAATTCCATTGCATTTGGGGCTAGAATTCCATTATATGAATGTGGATAAATTTGGACAAGAGCATTGATCCATAGCAAAGCTCAAGGAATGAAGTCACCCCTGATGGACATCTGGAAATATGGAGTCTGCATCTGAGGGAATCCAAGGGATGATTCCTGGGTCCTGTCCTTCTCACTCAGAGAAAAGATGATATTTAAGGCAAAGTAAGTATTGACTATTGCTCTCAAATTTACCTATCTTTGTGCCTATTTCTTGCCTTTTCTACACCAAATCTGTTCACCTCCAACAAACTAAGAGACATTAACCATTGTCCATTAATTGAGGGATGGAAGGATTCTACATCCTTCTTCATGGAACAGGACATACATTCAAGTCCTACCCTGTGAACTAGGAGACATAAGTTGGCGTGAGTGAGGAGAGGTGATGGTATGGCAAACATTGAGTCTGTCATACTTATGAGCTATGGAAATGGCTAAAGATGCAGTATGTACAGTTTCCTCACTGTATTGCTTGCTCATTTACCTGTTGGCTCTCTGATTTCCTCTTCACTTTTTTCCTGCTCTCTGCTCTTTATCACATGAGCTGCTACCTATAGTTGCATTTCTCAGGTCTCTCTGCCCCTCCTATCTTTTAGATAAGTGTAGCCGATGGGAGACACTAATGGTCAATAAGTTGGAATAAGTGGAGGAAAAAACATAATTTTTTTCACCTGTCTCTTTCTCTATCTCTTTCTCTCTGTGCTTTGGATAATGTGACTGACATTGGCTGTGTCCCCTCCAGAGCAATAAAAACTTCTTGAACATGATTTAAGATCTACAGAAAAGGTGCAAAAAGATAGACTTCCTGTATACCCTTTAAACAGTTTCCCCCACAGTTATCCAAACTAAGAAATTAACATTGGTGCAATATCATTAAACTAGTGACTTTATTTCGACTGGATTAAGTTTTTTTCCCTTATTAATATCTCATTCTAGGATCCACATTTTCTTGGCTGTTGTGCCTCTTTATTTGACTCCAATCTTATACCCCCCACCTTGTTTTTCATGACCTTAAAACTATGAAGAATTCTGGTTAATTATTTTTAGAATGTTCCTCAATTTGAGTTTGTCTTCTGTTTTCCTGTGATTAGATCAGGATAATGTTTATCTGGTAAGAGCACCATAGAGGTGATAGGCCCTCCTCAGTGCTTTGTAAAGGGGGTACCTGAAATTCATGTGTCCCATGTGTATGTTAACCTGGATCACTTAGGTTAGATGATGCCTTCTGGTTTCTCCAATCTGAAGTTACTTGTTCTCCCTTTGTAAAACAAAAATAAGCATTTACTTCCGAGCACATGATTAAAAACTGTTCAAATGTCTTATTTCTCCTTAAACTTCGGTCCACCAATTTTATCATCCACATATGGATGTTTAATGAAGCAAATTATTAATGTGTTAATCATCTGTTGAAGTTTTTTTCCTTTCCCCTACCTTCTTTTACATGCATTATTTGAAACTTACCTCTAAGAAAGAGGAGTCCTTTCTCTCCAAATTAATTTTTATTTATTTGTTTGCTCATTTATTTTTGCAAAACTCAGAATAGTTTATTCAATGGAT
>CAUYTI010037524.1:0-10411 GCA_963575145.1 Galago senegalensis | reverse complement strand
GGGACAGGGTGGGGAAGGGGAGGGTAGAAGGGCAGCTGGGTGGTAGGAGGGTGACTGGAAAGATCACCTATATGGTCTATCTAACAAGGGTACAAGAGAACTTTTCTAGAACTAGAGTATAAATGTTTTGACACAATGACTAAGCAGATGACATGAAATCTATGTTAACTAGCTTGATGAAAGTATTTCAAATTGTATATGAAAACACTACACTGTACCCCATGTTTGCATTAATGTATACAGCTATCATTTAATAAAAAAAAAAAGCTTATGGTAAAAAAAAAAATAACCTCTGTCTTACTCCAAGTCTAATTCTTGACTATGGCCTCTAACTGCCTCCCCCGAACCCATTACTTCTCTGATGTAACCCCATTTTCCCTCTCCTCATCATTCACTCTATTTATAGGTCTTCCTGCTGGTTCTTGAACACACTGGCTCAGTCCTGCCTCAGGCCCTTTGCACTTGCTCTTCTCACTGCCAGACATTCTCTTTCCCCAGATAACTTTTAGGTCTTTGCTGAAATGTCAGTGCCTCAATTAGTCATTTCAAAAACATCTTTTTTAAAACTATACTCTCCCTCTGCTCAGCACTTATCTGCCTTCCAAGTCTTATTTCGCTCCAGAGCCTATATTCAGGACAAAAAGGGAGGTTAATACATGGGTTCCCTGAAGCTGAGATGGTAATAGAGACTGTATCTGCTTTTTGTGCAGAGAAAGATTGGAGGGAAAAGCAAAAGCTGAATCAGGTGTTTTTAGAAGAAACTTTGTGAGGCTTGGCGCCTGTAGTTCAGTGGTTAGGGTACTGGTCACATGCATCAGGACTGGTGGGTTCGAACCTGGCCTGGGCCTGCTAAACAACAACAACAACAACAACAAAATAGCTGGGTGTTGTGGTGGGCACCTATAGTCCCAGCTACCTGGAAGGCTGAGGCAAGAGAATCACTTAAGCCCAAGAGTTGGAGGTTGCTGTGAGCTGTGACGCCATAGCACTCTACTGAGGGCAACATAGTGAGACTGTCACACAAAAAAAAAGAAAGAAAAGAAAAGAAAAAAAAGAGGAAGGAACTTTGTGAAATGCAAGATCCTAAGATCAGTGCCCCACGTTGGCTGACTGTGACGCCAACCCTAAGGGTTGAGGAAACCTGGAACCATTTTGACCTCTCGACACACCACATCTCTGGTAGCTATGGAAGCATTCTACCTTCTGGGGGCAGCAGAGACTGGTAACTACTACTGTGGACTCTGGAGCTTCAAATCCTACCACTTACTACATATTAGATATTGGCCCTGGACCTCTCTATGCCTCTATTTTTTATGTATATTCTTACATAGGTATATAACAACAATCATTACTGTTATGTAGCTACTTCACTGACTTGTTCAGACGACTCAGTGGGTTAGAACAGTACCTGTATATAGTCAGTCTTCAGAAACTGTTAGTTATTATTATTAAAGAAGACTAGTATGAAAATCTTTTGTAATTTTTTTTTTTTGGAGACAGCCTCAAGCTGTCACCCTGGGTAGAGTGCCGTGGCATCACAGCTCACAGCAACCTCAAACTCTTGGGTTTTTCTTTCTTTTTTTTATTTTTTTGAGACAGAGCCTCAAGCTGTCCCCCTGGGTAGAGTGCCATGGCATTACAGCTCACAGCAACCTCCAACTCCTGGGCTCAAGCAAGTATCTTGCCTCCGCCTCTCAAGTAGCTGGGACCACAGGCACCCGCCACAATGCCTGGCTATTTTTTTGGTTGCAGCCGTCATTGTTGTTTGGCAGGTCTGGGCTGGGGATTCGAACCCAC
Source organism: Galago senegalensis (assembly GCA_963575145.1). Lineage (NCBI taxonomy): Eukaryota > Metazoa > Chordata > Mammalia > Primates > Galagidae > Galago > Galago senegalensis. The sequence goes on along the minus strand of CAUYTI010037524.1, from coordinate 8,614 downwards.
CACCTTAGGTGTACGTGGCTGGCGCCTTAGCCAGTTGAGCCACAGGTGCTGAGCCAAACTCTTGGGTTTAATTGATTCTCTTGCCTCAGTCTCCCAAGTAGCTGGGACTATGGGTGCCTACCACGATGCCTGGCTATTTTTTTTTTTTTAGTTGTAGTTGTCATTGTTGTTTGGCAGGCCTGGGCTGGATTTGAACCCACCAGCTCTGGTGTATGTGGCTGGCACCCTAGCCACTTGAGCTATGGGAGCCCAGCCTCTTTTGCAAATATTAATGGTAGCATTTTGGTTATTATTATCATTAAATAAGTAGAAAGTTACTATAATCAGAAATGAATAGCAAAGTCCACTTAAATTCAAATGAATTTTCTTTTCTAAGCAGTTAAGCCGGGCTGTGCAGGAAATGGCCTCCTAATTCCAGTTCTACAGCAAATATTTACACATGTCTACCATATCTCGGGTACTATTTATAGGTGTTGGTGAGAAATGAAAAATATGACTCTAGAGGAGGACAGAGATATGAAAACCATCAAAATTAAGGATATGACTAGTGTGATAAATACAAATGGGAGGAGCCATGGGGTTCCAAATGAAATTAATGAATTTTATTGCAGGAGTTGGAGAAGCTTGACAAAGGAGGTCTTATTTCATCTGATCCTCTACGGATAAGAAGGACTTTCTTGGAGGCCATCTTGAAATGTGGAAAGAAAGAGGTTAGACTTTGCGGAAGAGGAACCCAGAATGTACAGGAGTAGGGTAGTGGAGGAACAGCAGCAGATGACTCTTAGAATACTGTGTGTAGGGATGGATGTAGAGTCTTAGAGACCCTGCTTATTTAGAGACGACGAGCCTGCAGTGGCCCCCGGACTGTTTTAAAACATTTGTTGGGGTGCACAGGTGGGAAGAGGGTGGAGCCATTTAAAATATTGCTGAAGATCTGTTACCCTGTGCTCTCTGGGAGATTTCTTGAAAAAGGGCACATGACTTGAGTTTAAAACTCTAAATTGTTAGGGAGACTGAATATCTTCCCAGAGAAGAAGAGAGTGGGCAGATATGGCTAGAGTCTCCAGTAAGAAGAGCGATGCTGGAATCCCACTGCCAGTTACACCCAGTGACACGGGTTCAGCTGTGAAGGCAGAAGCAGAGGGAGCTACAACTCACTTGTAGAAACCAGGAGTTACGATCAAACTTTGGATGCTCCCAAGCTTAGCCATTGGTGCTGAGGAACACACCTTCCATCCTGGGTGGAATATGCCACCTAGTCCTGCTAGAGAGATAGTTATTAGATGCAGGAAAACATGATGGAAAGGATGGATGGAAAGGATTTCCCAGGAAAGGAAATTCCCTCTTCCTTCATGGTCCTGAGCATGGAGGTGGTGGGAGTGGGTTTGTAAAGTATAAGTATAAAATTTATAAGTATAAAATAAGTAAAATAAATAAATAGGTAAATAAGTAAAATAAATAAATAAGTAAAATAAGTATAAAAATAAACTTTATTATAAGTAAAATATAAGTTTTATATAAACTTTTATGTTATATAAATAGAGATTATATATATATACATATATATATATATGATAAATCTTATACCTCTTGATTCTAGTTAGAAATAGTTTAAAGAATTCCTGTGCACCAATGTGGAACTGGACTTCTTTGGGCAGTAAGGCGGCAAATTGATGATTTCCCACACAGCAGGATCCGTAGTCTTCTAATCTGTGGGTTTTCTCTATTTCATTTATTTGGAGATAAAACCAGCTTCCTTACTCCAATGAGTAAAACTGAATCACCTAAGCGCGTAGTTTACTATCCCCCAAACATGTAGGTGTGATATCGATTTTTAAACCCACTGATGATTTAATTAGTGCTTCTCTCCCTGTGTTTACAACAGGAGCTTAATACCTGCTTCTTGAATGAGTGAATATTCCCTTGACCCTCAGACCCTTAGTAAGAAAGGCCTAGAATATTAAGGCCTAGAATAGTTAGAGAGGCCTAGAAAGAAAGGCCTAGAATATTAAAAGAAAGAGTCTAGAATATTAAAAAAAAATACAAATTTCTCTTTTATATGTTTTATTGAAAAGACATGCATAAATAAGCTTTTTCTATTAGAATTTGAGAGAGGCTTTTGTTTGAAAAGAGTGCAGTTGAAACTGAAAGAAAAATTTCCTCTGCGAATTAGACAGTGAGAAAATATCATCCAGAAGTGGCAAGTCTTCTCTTTCCTTCCCACCCTGTACGCATGTCCATGTTATCAGGAGGCTGCACGTAGACTTCAGGCCTGCCCTTGTGGCTCAGTGCATTTCGCACACCCCTTTCTCTTGGTTGATCTGAAGAAGTCACGTAGGTATTCATCTGATCAATTGATGCAGGATATAAGGACCATTCATGTGAGTCCATTGGTTCCAAGTGTTGAAAATACAAGTTGTATGGAAACTATTTAATACAAATAGGCAAGTTCTATATACCCCAAATATGTAAGGAGAGAAAGGTGAGGCCAAATATCTCTAAATTGGCAACATAAGTAATTTGTAGTTTAGTTCTTCTGTGTCTTTTGTTTTATTTTGTTTTGTCTTGTTAGAGACAGAGTCTCACTCTGTCGCCCTGGGTAGATTCCCAGGATGTCATCATAGTTCACAGCAACCTCAACCTCTTGAGCTCAAGCTATCCTCTTGCCTCTCAGCCTCTTGAGTAGCTGGGACTACAGGAGCTCAGCACAATGCCCAGCTAGTTTTTCTATCTTTAGTAGAGACACGGTCTCACTCTTGCTCCCTCTTGGTCTTGAACTCCTGGGCTCAAGCCATGCATCCACCTTGGCCTCCCAGAATGCTAGGATTGCAAGTGTGAGCCACTGTGCCTAGCTGGTTCTTCTGTGTTTTAAAATAAAACCCAGCTGCTTTTCACAATATGTAGGTTGTTATAGTCAAGGGAAAAAGAATAACTGAAGAGAAAAAGAGCAGTTGTACAATATGGGAGTGAGGGTGAGGGAAATTAATCTGTTTGTTAAAGCCTTGATGAATATTTGTGCATCTGGTCTTTGAGTGGCTACATTTCCTGTACCCACAAACTTAGCAGTCTTCATATTAAGACTGCTATGATGTGATGGGATTCTGAAAGCCCAACCAGTTGTTATCTACATGCCACTCAAGGATTACAAAGTACTACTGCTACGAGGTGGACGGGGGCTCTGGTTACTGGTAAACACAGTAAGCTCAATGCAATTCCCATTGTTAACCTAACCCCTACCCTAACTCTATATTGTGGTAAGAGTTTAATCATCATTAACAAATAGTGATACAGCCTTCACAAATGCCAAAATTCTTCTAGATACTGTCACAAAAAGATATTGAGATCAGGCTTGGTGCCTGTGGCTCAAGTGGCTAAGGCGCCAGCCACATACAACTAAGGTGGCGGGTTTGAATCCACCCTGGCCTGCCAAACAACAATGACAGCTGCAACCAAAAAATAGCCGGGCGTTGTGGTGGGTGACTGGGGTCCCAGCTACTTGGGAGGTGGAGCCAGGAGACTCGCTTGAGCCCAGGAGTTGAAGGTTGCTGTGAGCTTTGATGCCACCGGTACTCTACCCAGGGGGACAGCTTGAGGCTCTGTCTCAAAAAAAAATTAAAAAAAAAGATATTGAGATCAAATGGGCTCTAATTACTATAAATTCAAGGTGCCAGTGCCTAGAAATTGCAAAGTGAGGGCAAAGAACATTCTTTAGGAAATGCCTTAATTAACTTCATTTCTGTCTTGGAGTATTTTATTTACCTGTTTCCCCAAAAATAAGACGCTGTCTTATATATTTTTTTTTCTCAAGAAGACACACTAGGTCTTATTTTCAGGGGCCTTATGATTTTTATTAAGTATAATACAACAATCTACATTTATTCAAATACAGTTAAGTCATCTTCTTCTGGAACCTGACAAGGGGAGCTGACCTTGTTGGTGGGGCTGGCACTAGTGATGCGTGAACTCCTTTCCCCTAGCTGTTTGCACGTGCACAATAGGATGCCTGTGACCATGGTTACCACAAGTGCACACGTGTGGATGTGAATGACTTGGAGAAAGGAGCTGTGGCAGATAAAAGGTATTCCAGTCTTCCTTACCACTCCAGGCCAAAATGGTCTTATTATCGGGGTAGGGCTTATATTTCACAAATGCATAGAAATCCTGCTAGGGCTTATTTTTTGGGTAGGTCTTATTTTCAGGGAAACACAGTAGCAGTAATCTGTTCAGTACTGTTCAATCATTTATTTGGTAATTGTATATGTAGCAGACAGCATGAGTTTTGTACTATGAGTTAAGAGTTCCAAATCGAACAAGGCTAGAGACCTGCACTTTAGGGGCTCCTGGATCACTGGCCATAAACAAATAATTGGAATGTAATGTTCCGTGACTACCAACAAAAACATGTACAAAACAGAATAGTGCCCAAAGAAGGGAGTCTGCAGCTTTATTTAGTTGGGCCAGGGAAGCCTTCATAAGTGTAGAGACCATTGAACTTGGTTTTAAAGGAAAATGAACAGCTCACCAGGGCTAAGTGGGTGGAGGGGATAAGAAGTGTAATATAATTTGTGAAGAGGTATTTAAATGTGAAAAGAAACAGGTTAGAAAAGAAACAAGTCAGGAGGGGCACCCACAAGTTGTCAGACACAAAAGAGGTTCCATAAAATGCTCTGGGAGATGAGACCAGGACCAGATAGATCAGTTAGTTGACTCTTGGGCTAAGAAAATTTTATCTTTTGGAGGATTACTGGATGGATGAGACTTTATGGGAAACTCTCAATATCAATGTATCTAGGCAAATCTAAAAGCAACCCTCACTCCTAGATGACTATATAGAAATTTTATAGATTAAAAAAAATATTATTGGATGTGCTTCTGGGCTTACCTTGACTAACGATTTATCTCCCAGACTGGGTTATTTTTGTGAGCGAGAGGCAACCCTAGCCAGGTGGGATATTGGAACAATAGGAGTAAGCCAAGCCTGCTCCATGCACACCAGAGCTTGACCCAAATGGGCTGACAGCTCAGGAGGAGAAGTCAAGTTCCTGCTTTCTGGGCATTCATACCCTGAGAAAGGGGGAGTAGGTGTGATATGGTGGAACATTCTGTGACTATGAACTCCATATTTGGGAATGTAGGTGGGGATGAACTTGGACTTCCTGTCTCTCCATGTGGGTTAAAATGAGATCTCTGAATGCTGTAAACACTTAAAACTCTGGCTTGTCTTGAAAGACCCTGTGGGATACGGACCACTGGACCAAGAAGTTCTGTTGCCTCTGTCTCTTGGGAAGTCTGTAAACATGAAGCTGTTTCTGGTTCTTGTTATTCTGCTTTTTGAGGTACTCACAGGTAACTTGTCCAAATGTATCATAAAATCCTAGAAGATATAGCTGTTTATAAGAATGAGGACAGGACCTTCAAGGTTGTTAATGTCTGGCCAATATCATCAAAAGTGTCCCATTCTCTTGGGTGCCTGAGTTGAGTCTGTGCCTTAGAAGAAATTGTCTAGGGAGGTAAGAGGGGGCCAGGGCTGCAGGTTCAGGGGTTATCTTCAAAGGTATCAGTGAATCCATCATTGAGAATTATCTTTATAGTGCTGAACACTGTTTTCACCTGAGAACCTGGCCATCCCCTTTTCCATTCATTTTCAGACTGTACAACAAGGACATGGTCTGGAGTGATGTCGATGTGAGGTTAAAATATGTCTTCATCATTGACCAGTTGTACAAAAGGCACATTATTCCCTTGTCATCTGTCAAGTGAATGTAGTGACTATTTCATAATAATTCTATTTTATGTGAGGATTACATGAACTTCCAAATGTGAAGCACCAAGTTTATGGCAGAGGCACGGGCAGTGAGAGCTCCCTTCTCCCTTGTTAGGAAAAAGGCATGTAGTCTTTCTGTGGCCCCAAATATAGCCCTCTACCCTCCCAAGATGTTCCTTCTTGATGTAGGGGCCTCATGTACTGCTCAGAAAAGGTGACAGTTTGGATCTCTAAGGAGGCAGGTATTCATGGAATTGAGTTTGATCCTTGGGCAACATTTATCTGAGATCAAGAGGAATGTGGGGAGTAAGAGACGGCTGGAGCCAGGTTGTGAAGAAATCAGGCTGAATAAGGGAAAGCGTCTCAACAGCCTTGGCTGCTAAGCCCCATGAGATCTTGGCCAAGGGTGATGGCTGCCTCCTGTCTCAGGATGGCATACCCGATTACACTGTGAACTTAAAAAGTTCTGTTTGTAATGTTCTCTTAAAAGTTGCTTTGGCTCTAAATTGTGCTGATGGTAATAAATTGGTGCTCTCTGGGGACATGGGACAGAGACAGGGTTGAGGTGAGGGAGTACTGACTTGGAGCTTGGAGGGGACAGCTTTGCCAAGGTCCTGGGGCTGGAACACGGCTCCAGCCAATAACCAGGAATTGATCTCTCGCTTATCTATTATCACGTAAGTCCTATTGCACGTTCTCGGAGCCACACAGGCAGTTGGCTAGGAGCCTGGGGTTTGGAGTGTCCTTAATTTGGTTTCCTGTTCAAATAAGCGGGGGGCTCTGAGTTTCCTTTTATCAGCGTAAGATTTGCTTTGGGAACACAGGAGTCCATGACTCGTGGGGAACCACATACCTCTTCTACTCTCTCTCAGGAACTAAACTTGGTTCAATGTTGATTACCATATACAGATGGAGCACGACCCAGAAAATGCTCTAATGAGATCGGAGGCTTCTGCAGGAAGAAATGCAAAGTAGGGGAAATCTCTGAATCAGGATGTCTAAGGGGAAAATTATGTTGTATTGATGGACACGAAAGCAGAAGGTACTGGGCAGCCCATAATCCGCCACGTCAACCACAGAAGAAGCTTGATGGGGATGAGAAGCTGGACTACATTATTTTACCCACCATCACTCTCGCCACAGTCGATTTCTAAGGCCAGCCCACGTCTCACTGGTCTTACTAAATCAGAAGTGCCACCTAATCCAGGAGGCTGCAGCCGGAGGTTTATCTGCCTCCTTCTGTGAACTTGATTCCACACCTAATAAAGTCCTATGCTGTTCCCTGTGTTTACTTATTGATGTCACTCTTTTTGTAGAACACTTCAAACATGAATGAATTGTCTCCATGTTCCAGTTATTACACTACTAACACGGGGCATATAGAGTTCAAGTTAAAACATGGGTAGAGGTGGGTGTGAGCCCTTGTCATGGCAGACAATAGTTCATAGAATTTTAAGATTTTAGGCATTTCTTCTTGTTTTAAAAAATGACATTTTTTATGTCCAATCAGATCTGAATGCCCCAGCTCTGTGTGTGTGTGTGTATGCCCGCACACACACACACACACACATATACACGTGCCTATGCTTATGAATATAGAGGATTTTGCTAATAAGTAATAATTCATTAGAGGGATGAAAGATATTTGAACATTTTCATGACATTTATTGGGGCAGATCTGATGGGCAGCTGGTAGTAACTCCAGTATATAATTTGCAACTCATGTAATGTGCATATCCTTCTCCTTTTAAAGTAGCAATTTGAATGACTAGTTGATAGAGTTTTCAGACAAATATTACTCTTAGGATCTTTGAAAGCATAGCATGTTCTGCTTGTTTCAGTAGTATGAAATTTAAAGCCTTATTGAAAAAGACAGAGCTCCTGGGTGGCACCTGTGGCTCAGTGAGTAGGGCACCAGCCCCGACGGTGGCGGGTTCAAACCTGGCCCCGGCCAAACTGCAACAGAAAAATAGCTGGGCGTTGTGGTGGGTGCCTGTAGTCCCAGCTACTCGGGAGGCTGAGGCAAGAGAATCGCCCAAGCCCAGGAGTTGGAGGTTGCTGTGAGCTGTGTGATGCCACGGCACTCTACCAAGGGAATAAAGTGAGACTCTGTCTCTAAAAAAAAAAAAAAAAGACATAGCTCCTTCTGAGCTAGATAAAATTGCAGTAAGTCATGAGGGTAGGAAAAGCTCTCCAGATGAGAAGAACAGAAACTTTTGTAGTGACATCCATTGATAGTGCTTGATTGAAAGCATTAGTCATAAATAACTTGGTTGAAGCTAACATTTACTATAGGACAAAGACAGGGCTCATTACTTCATGAGCAGCTCACCATCTAGTTTTACTGGGGAGAGAGAGAGAGAGAACTATTTACATAGACATGTTCACGTTTCAAGAGCATACACGTTTCTTCATTTTAGTAATTGTGGCTTTTGGAAATTCTGGAGAAGGAAAACGATGAGGGGACTTTGCAGAATGTAAATGTTTTTGCAACAAAACATTTAAGATGTGGAAACTAATGTATAGCTGTTTTCTACCCAGTTCTGAGAGGGCTTTTAACATAAGGCTCACACAAGAAAGCCTTTTTTGTTCATTGCAACACTTCCCAAGCACCTCTCCTTTTTTATCTTGATTACGATGTCACCAGGGGCTTTTTAATTTTTTTTTAATGGTTGGGGATTCATTGAGGGTACAAGAGTCACCAGGGGCTTTTTTTTTTTTTTTTGAGACAGAGCCTCAAGCTGTCCCCCTGGGTAGAGTGCCATGGCATTACAGCTCACAGCAACCTCCAACTCCTGGGCTCAAGTGAGTCTCCTGCCTCCGCCTCCTAAGTAGCTGGGACCACAAGCG
>CAUYTI010037522.1:0-35179 GCA_963575145.1 Galago senegalensis | reverse complement strand
TCAGGGTAATTGGGGTACCCATCACCTCAAGCCTTTACCATTTCTTTTGTAATGAACATTCCGATTCCACTCTTTTAATTATTTTAAAGTATAAAATGACTTACCATTGATTATAGTCACTTTGTTGCGCTCTCGGATATTTTCCATTTCATCTAATGACATGTATATTTTGATACCCATTAACTCTCCCCTCCCCCTCCCAACCCTGCTACTCTGATCATCATCCTTTCACCCTCTGCCTCCATGAGATCGATCGTTTTAATACTTAGCTCCCACATAGGAGTAAGAACATGCGAGATTTGTCTTTCTGTGCTTGGCTTATTTCACTTAACATAATGTTCTCCAGTTCCATCCATGTTATGATAATTTTATAGATGAAAAATATTGAGGCTCAGAGAAGTTAAATAACCTCAGAGTGTAAAAGCAGATCTGGAGTTCTGGTATTTCATTCTCTAGATGAAATGGAGATTCATGGAGAGAGTAAGATGCAAGTTCTGCCCCACAGAAAGCAAGTGAGTCGAGAACCGGAGCGGCCCAGAGGAACGGGATCACCGAGAGCAGCAGTTCTAAACCTGTGGGTCGCGACCCCTTTGGGGGTTGAACGACCCTTTCACAGGGGTCACCTAAATACATCCTGCATATCAGATATTTACATTACGATTCATAGCAATAGCAAAATTCCAGTTATGAAGTAGCTATGAAAATAATTTTATGGTTGGGGGTCACCACAATAGGAAGAGCTGTATTAAAGGGTCACGGCACTAGGAAGGTTGAGAACCGCTGACGTAGAGCTCACAAGCTCCAGAGTCAACCCCAGCTACCTGTGTGCTCTTAGACAAATTATTAATTTCTCTACTTCTGTATCTGTCAAAATGAAGCTACTAATACCCTTTATATTTGTTTTCAGAATAAATGAACTCAGAGAAAACATGTGACAGCCACTCAGTGTTAAATTTCTAACCCAAGCCTTATCTTCCTTGTTCATATTACACCGACCTGCCTCATAGACATCACACTGATAAACCTCCATCAGTGCTTCCAGACTCTTCTTCATCCCTTCCTAGCTGAGTGAACTTGGACAAGTCAGTGAACTCTGCACCTCAGTTTCCTCATCTGTAAAATGGGGATACGAATGCTGTTTCCTTGGGTTTTTATTGAGGATGTATGAGTATCTAAAGTACTTAGAACAGTTCCTAACACAGAGAGAGTGCTCAACAAATGTTGGAAACTGAGCCTGCTGTATTAGCTTTTCTCCCTTAAATTATAAATTATATTCACAAATGCTGTCACTGCGAATGCATCTATGAAAACGTTTTAGTATGTCTGGAGTGTTGGATCTGATTTTAAACTTGAAAGGTGAAGTTACACTCTCCCGAGTCTTTGGACTGTGTAAATCAGGGGGTTGGCAATTTGGTTTCTGATTCCTTGGCATTGACTGATCAACATTTGGTTCGTTGGTGAGCGTTTAAGAACCACCAGTGAGAGCATAAGAAATTAGCAATCCTTCATACTGTCAGGAAGCATCGAGATTGAGCTGTCAGAGGCCGAGGGTGGAAGCTTCATTGGATCGAGCCACTGAACCAGCAGGCTGTCTTTGTCTTCCATGACATTCTTGGATGGAGTCCATTTAACTAGGAAGTGAAGACTTTGGTCAATCCTTTTAATAGAAACGGACTTAGAAAATCCTGTGTTAACTACTTAGACAAACCCCAAAATAGGAGAACGTTCGTTATTGAGCTAACGTCCTTTAGAAATAAACTATATACTTTAAAAATACACTAGGGCATGAACCTTTGGCTCTCATGTACAGCCTGTGACTCTTGGCGCTTTAGACCATTTTTTTTCTTTCTTTCCTTTTTGAAATTAAGCAGGATGACTATGTTTATTGGTTTCTGGGGGTGGTCATGGTGATGAGGAAAACAGGAAAGGAGAAATGAGGCTTGTGGAATTGTGCTTGGTGATAGAATCTTAAACTTGCATGAATGTGCTTTTTGCTTTTGCAAAGACTATCTTCTTCTCTGTTTTTCCTTTCATTTTCTTTTCTTTCTTTCTTTTTTTTGGAACAAACCTTGTCTGACTGACCATAACCTTTAAATAATTGGTAAACTAGAGCAGCGAAACTGACATTAAAATCTATTGAAAAGCAATGGAGTCAGGGAGCCTTCTCCTTAGAAAGGACTGCAGCCTGCTGTCCTGTCCCCCTCTCTTGTCTTCTCGTGTGTGGGAAGGATTTCTTCTGGCAACTGGCAATGTTGGCAGTAGTGATATTAAAATAATTCACATCTGTTTCTATTAGTAATAACATAATACTGAATCATCTCTAGGCTGTGAAATAATTGACCCATTTTTAGGAGCCGAAAGCCCTCAGACTGTGAGTGCTGATCTGTCTGGCTGTAACCGTTTCACCTTCTCGTCCTCCTCCCAACACAGTCAGTCCCGACTTGTAAACCTTTATCCCAGTTCTTGCTGGTTCCCCTGCCTGGGATGCCTCCTATAGCCTCAGTAATCGCATCATCCTTCAAGAGCTAGTCCAAGACCCATCCCCCTTAAAAGGTGTTCTTCTCTCATCTGCTGCATTTAGTCCAATTCACGAGGTCCTAATGAAAGCATGGGAACAAGGAGGTCTCTGCCGTTGAAGACCTTACAGTGGATTGGGGTCAGGGCTTCACACAGCAAGGTAGGTGCCGTGTCAGCATACACAGGGTGCTGTGAGAGCTCAGCCAGGCACCTTGCCCTGAGCGTCCGGTGTGGTCACAGTAACATCCAGAGACACTGACATTTAATTTTATGCCGCCTTGCCTTGTTCTCTTACCTGTTACCGCTCTTTCTAGGTGGCGACTGCCTTGAGGGTAATGGACTTTATTTTGCATGCTGCCTCTTAAACCCCTGTGAGGGCTTCCACTTTACTCACTAAACACTTCCCTGATTTGCTTAGAACCCTTTCCCTTCCCTCCCCTCTTCTGGCTTTGCGTGGGTACTTTCCCCTCCCTGTCTTCCTTCAGACCCCCTCTGTGATCTGGCAGTGGCCTGCCTCGGGACCTCGTCTGACTGTGGGTGGTGAACCCCACTGTCCTCCGACCCTCAGTTCTTGGGCACAGCCACAGGCCTTTCTTGAGCCAACATGCCCTTCCTTCCTCAGCGCCCATCCATGTAGTTCAGGCTCTCCAGGCCTGGATCTACCATCACCTTTTTTTTTTTTTTTTTTTGCATAGCCTCTAAAAACGCTTTCCTCTTTCTGGGCCTGTTTTCCTAATGAGGGTGGAATATAATTTAGAGGCTTAATTTTAGAAAACTATATGAAGCAGCAGACCCATAAAATGTTATGATTCACGACCACTTGTTTTGTTCTCATAATGCAACCTAAACTAAAAAGCCATTCATCAACGCTGTAAAAGCTGCTCGCGGCTGTCTTTAGTATATCGTGTGGAGCATAATTCAGTCCACAGAGAGGCCAAAGGATGGATTCATGGGGCCATTTGCCTTGGTGTACGTTAAAGGCCAGTAATTTCTAAGCCATGTAGAAAGACCCTCTTTTCCTGTCACCCCTGCATTCTTTCTTAACCTCGCTTAGTTTTCTTTTCCATTTTAATCAGCCAATCCTCATTTTTCTTCATTCCCTTGTCAATAATCGCCAAGATCCTGACTGTCCCCTCCTTCATATCCCTTCTTGCTTCAGCTTCTTTGACCTTTTAAGGAGATTGGTATGTGAACATGGGTTGACTGGAAACCCCCAACACAGCCTCCATGGAGTTACCTTGGTCATCATCTGTCACCTATAACAACACTCTTGGAGAACCATTGGTCCCTCACTCACAGCTCCCCAGAGGGAATATTAGCAACATTTTCCTTGACATTATTGAATGAACAAAACCATTGGCATCCTGGTCTGTTTTTCCAGTGTTACATGGGAAAGTAATGGTGGTTGTTAACCCAGATTGCTAACCAGAGTGTCCTTAAAACTTAAGATACCTCCCCAATTGTGTTTCATATTTGAATACCGAGACCTGATCTTTAGACTTTCTTATAATCCTGTATCTAGATCATCATATTTCAAAAAAGTGCATATGAGCTGATGTCCTAGAAGTTAAAGGTTCAAAGATTTAGGGTAGTGAACCTGGTTTTGAAGCCTAGTTTGGGCCCCTACTTGGCTGGTTAATTAACCTTTTCATTTCCTCCAGTGCAAAATAAGGCTACGCACTGAACCTATGCCACAGGGTTACTAGGAGGATAGCAAAAGATAAGGCCTGTAAGACATCATCGTAGTACTTGCTGCATGGCAATCAGTAATACTTATTCCAGAATTCTTATTTTAATTAAAAGTATACAAAGTAGTAAGAAGAAGAAAAGGGAGGAAGGAACTTGTTAAATCCGGATAAACATTTTCAGTAAAACTCCAAGATAAATGACTTGTATGTCTTTGATACGTGTTTTACTTTGTAGAGCGAGCTTAAGTTGTATTGTAAATAGAAGCGCCCCTATAAAAACAAACCGTTTGTTTAACTTCACGATTAAATGTCAGTGACATGGTGTTCTATCTTTTTCCTTCAGTTAGCTATTAAATACGGCATTGTGACTTTTAACCCACCTTTGCACTTGAGTTGTTTAGCTGAAAAGTAAATTCTTTTTTATATGGGGAACTAAGCTTTTTTTCATTGAAAACCGCTGTAGTTCTAGACCGCCCGTGTATTTCTGCTTAAGGTATGCCTTGTAGTGCATATTTGCCCTGGCTCTGAAGATCCATCTTTTTTAGTACGCTCATTTTAAACTCTCCTACAACTAAATGATTTCCTTGAAGAACAGGTTTCGTGATTTGGCAGATGAAACCTGCAGTGGCCATTCAGAATCTTAAGCTGGATAACAGTGATTTTTTTCAGAGGCTCAACAATTCTGAAATAAACTTATGCATAATTTATAATAGGAAATCGGTAAAAAAAAAAAAAAAGAGAGAGAGAATTGTTTTGAAGTGTCTTTGCCCACCTTTTAAAAAATCCATTTCCCCCCAAGATGTGAAAAGATAACATTTATGTTGGTATTCTCTTTAAGCTGAAGTTGCCAGGGGAAAAATTCATTACAATTAAACTCTTGAGGTTAGCTGAATTGGTACTCCATTTTTTATCTTTTATTTTTATTGAGAGTTCCTGGGCCTTCCCTGTACTACAAAGGAGCCTGCCTCCTGTGCTTTGGGCGGGTCCGTTAGTTCTATCAAGAACAGCTTGGCACAACTGGGGTCGAGCATCTACTGTGAACTGTGGCTTTCGGCTGAGGCAAAAAGACATCGTCCAGTTTTTTTCCGTAACCCTTTTCTGTAATTAGAGAATCAGATGCTGCCTTGTCCTTGGGTGGGTTTTCCCAATCTACTGGGAGTCCAATCCATTTATAGCTCACATTAGGTCAAGGCCAGAAGGGCCACGGCTCCCGCAGTTTGTCATTAGTGAGCTCTTATTTCTATTCCATTGAGAAGCAAAAATTGACAAACTGTCTGGGGAGATGTGCCGCGTCTTGCTGCCTGTTTTTGAGCGCAATTCATTAAGGATAAGTTACTTGTCATGGTAGAATTCCTCATCATTAATCATTGAAAGACCACGTTCCTAGGTAAATAAGTGGATTCGTTGATAAAGCCACATCTTGGTAGAAAATGTACCTTGTAGACCAGACAGCCTTCTGCCTGTGGCCTGCTCGGCCCACTCTGATGGTGGTGATGCCCCGTGGATCTGTGGCGATCCCGTTGCACGAGGCGCTTTGATTCGTATACAATATGAACGACCGTCTTCTGCAGCTTGCTGTAATTTTTTCATCTTCTGTGCCTACAGGGACTGTATTGCCTTGTCAAGGTAAAGTTCATTGTGTAGGACTCATAATTAATCCCCTGTTCCTTCTCTTTTCTTGCGTTCTTATTCGGTGGCTGCATTATACACAAATGCTGGCGTCTTTCATCACTATGCCAAATAAAACAAGAAAAAGCTTATTGTGTAACCCCTCCAAAAAAGAAAACTGCTCAGATTCCATCTTAGCGAAAAAGCTGTGCCATTTTGTGGCCACGTTTATTTACATTTACTACCTAAACCAGGGACGGGAAGCGTGGGTGACCACCGCAACCCCTGAATCTCTGCTCTTCGGGCAGAGTCAAAGACAAGATGGAAGATTTCTGGAGATATTTCCACTGGCCCTGCATTTCCCGTGCACACCACACTGTCTGTCTTGCATCTCTTGCTTTATAGTATAACTTTTAAAATACAGAAATAAGATAGTCTGCAGAGGTCATTAGCTTGAGACTCACATCCTTAACTGGATAGCAAACGTCTTACTAATTGATGCTTGCATTTAATGGATTAAATCCAGCGTCTTCTTGTTTGCGTGCAGTGTGACCAAGTCTGTTGTCCTTTTACGAGAAGGGGCTCAGCTTTGTACAGCCACATTGTATGCAGGTCACGTGCATGTCCTAGGGTACTGGCTTGCTATAATTTCATTTGGGGATGGAAACGTCGCAGCACGATGAGCTAGGTAGAAGCTAAGTATTTCAAATATAGGAAGGAATATTGTTCTAATTAAACTGAGTTTGATGCCCATGGCAAAATATGTACTTAATATATTTGGGGATGTGTGAAAAATTACATGTAGTTTGTAAATTGGGCCTCACCCCCATTCTTGCTAAAGGGCTTCTGTTTAGGATTTTGTTTACCATAGAAGAATTATTTCCTTATTGATATTGGGCAGCATAATAAAATCTGAGGAATCTTCCCAGTTTCCCTGGCCTTTAATGTTTCTCTTCTTTGGAGGAAGAAGGAAGATTCAGTCTTCGGTTATAACTTGTAAAATGATGGAGCAAAATTCTCTCTGCATTTTTAGTTGAAGAATCCGTGGTAGAAGTCTCTGGGTTCTGAACTGCTTTTCATTTAGAAAAAGAAAGGTGATTATAGCGTAAAGTAAATCTTGGATATTTAGGAGAAAATCAGGACTAAGCAAAGGGGTTTTCCCACTTTGTTAGCCTGAAACTTTGCTTGTAAATGGTCTTTTGTAAAATATTTGACCGGGGGTGTCAAACATGTTAAATCTGTCTGCTTTCCCTTGCTGCCCCCCCCCTTTTGGAAGCATCACTTTTACCCCACCTCCATTTTTACATCCTCAAAACATCTATTTAATGACACTATAATGAGAAGTAAGTAGTAGGGGGCCCAGTTTTCTGATTTGTGAGTGAAGGAACAGATGCCTCTCTAAGGATAGGACTGTCTTACCTGATCCTGGGATTTTGTCTGTGTTCCAGTGGTTTCCCCAAGGTCTGATTCAATGGTCATCTTGATTTGGTTGATTCCCAGACCTGCATCTTCACCAGTGAGCACACCTTGAAAATGTAGAGCTCCGTATCATTCAACCAACTGGTAGACTGCATCATCTGCTCCTTCCTGTCCACAGCCTCCAGGCTTCCCGTCTTCAGTGCTGTCAAGCCTTGGCATGTGCCTTCATTCCCGCCACCCCTCCTCCACCACCATCTCCTATATGATTCTCGGATCTGGTCTTGTCGGTTTACCCTTGCTACAGCTCCTCCCACCCTGGGGCGGGCCAGCAGCAGCTTGTTGGACAGGGCTCCAGTAACTTCTTAGCTGGTCTTTTCACTTCTGTGGTCCCCCCGTTTCCCACCCTCATCACTCTCACACACAAGATTCAGTCCGTCTTACAAACCTCTGTGGAGTTCCTCTCCCTGGATTATTATGGTACCTGATACCTCTTTAGTCTGTTCCCTCCATTCTCATAGACTTTAACAGCCACGTGTCAGCCTCTGCAGAATACAGTCTATTTTTCTTGCCCTGGCATTCAGAGCCTGCCACGGTAATAGCAAAGTAAGGCCCTCGTCTCTCTGTCTTACCCCCTGCTGCTCCTTTCTAAAATATTCATATGATCTTTATTATATCCTGCCCTTTAGCCTGATTAGGTGAAGGCCTTTCTTATCTATCCTACTAAATCCTGAGTTGCCAGACTGTACGTTCTGTTGCACTGACTTGTGTGTTCTGTCAGGTCATGGCTTTCATCAAGTCTCTGTAACAATGTACACATAGACAGTAGAACCTCTGTAAGTGAACCACCAAGGGCCTATAAGAAACTGGTCAGTACATAGACATGGTCAACATAAGGAACCAGGCCTGCTGTACTGGTACGTACATGTGGTGCATGTCCGGTCCCTGAAAATTAGGTCAATTTGAAGCAGTCAGTATAGGGAGGGGGTCAACTTATGGAGGTTCTGCTGTAATTATAACAAACTATGCCCAGTAATAATTATGGCTACATTTATTGAACATTTACTATGTATGAGTTACTATTTTAAATGTTTTATATGTTTTTTTCATTTTAGTTCATAAAGCAAGATATTATTTTTTCATTAATAATAGTGCACATGGAATTTAAAACGGCAGAAAAGATCATTTCTATATAACATAGTCAGGCCAGGCTCCATGACAGTCCACAGGACACAGTGGGAGGGAATTGTTGTAGAGATGCCCATCTCTACAGGAGGATGAGAAACGTGATTGGGGAGGGGGTGGGAATTGCAGGGCAGGTGGAGGGATGCCTGGTCACTCTAAGTGTGACCCCAGGGATGAAGGACACTGATGCTGGGACTGAATACTGTCCCTTGGTAAGCGGCAGGCCAGGAGTTCCACAGAGCTCAGTGCCCACAGCACACACGCAGTACTTATCACACGTGGCTCAGCGTTCTTCTCCATTGGATCTGTCCATTCTCTCTCTACAGCTAAACCCTAAGGCTCTAGAGGAAGAAGAATGCAGCTTATCCTTTTTCTGTAGTTTTGGCATCTGGTCTACAGTAAACGCCTGATCAGTGTTCGCGGGTGAGGACCATGGAGCAAAAAATAAAAATGTTACAACAGGCGGTCTTCCCTCCATTCATAGAAGTCTTCCTTGTGTGAATCAGCCACGGGGATAGTGGGTAAAATCTGTTTGGAACAGGAACTTGACAAAGAACAGAAGCTTTCTTGGTCTGCCTTCTTTCCCGATTTGACCCTGGTCACTGTATTGCTTTAACATCTGGTTTCAGAAGGGGTGCAGTGTGGGGATTTATAGCTAACAGCCCTCGTAGTTAAGATCTGCTTCCATTGTGACTTTGGGTGGAACAGTCCCCATCATTTCAGTGGACTTTACAACTACTGTTGTTAATATCATTAATGAGAGTGTTCTGCACATTGTGTTCTTCCTAAGTTAGAGAAGGAAGCAACCCTTGGTCTTTAACATGCGTTTCAGGGAGCCGGGAGCCCTGCGTGTGTTGCCAGGCCATGGCTTTCATCAAGTCTCTGTAACAACATCAGAGCTCGGTGGCTGATGTGAGCTTTCAGGGTATCAATGCTGCGTAATGATACTAATAGATAAAACAAAACAGAAACCTGTAGTAATAAACGCTGTTTCTATGGCAGACTTTGGGGCGGGGGTTGTGCTGCCGGTCAGCGATATATTCCTGTCTACTCAAGCTGGCTTTTGGCTACCAACTGTGAGCTGTTTCCTGGCTGACAAGCCTCCCCCATTCTGTACTTTGCCCTCGGGCTCGCAATTTACTGGATGCAATCTTGTTGAGAAAATGTGGTCTTTATTACTGTTCACCACAGATCGACTTTTCTTTTTCCACTTCTGCAGAGCTGGTAGGATGCTTGGTGCAGGGAAGAAGCAGGGGACGGATGACAGACAGCATGAGGACAGGGGAATGAGAGTTTTCAGGGGCCGAGATCCAGAATTCTGGCTTCGTAGACAGGTGATGGGAGCACGTAAGGGAGAAATAGCTCATTGGCACGTACCAGCTTTTTGCAGCATCCCATCAACAAGTAATTGTCAAAGAAAGAATACTGGTCAATGAAAATACAGTTAAGTTAGTTACTAAATACATAAAAAAAAAAAATTTAAACATACAAGACGGTTGTTGCCTTCCAGATGTTTCTGATACAATGGGAACTCGCTGAACTAATGTTGAGACACCCCCCCCCCAAAAAAAAAAGTCACCATGAATATGTGTGGCTTTACATACAGCATTTTATTGTGAGGATCTGGGCACATATTCTTGTGTCTATTTTTCTATGGCTCTGCATAGCTTTGTCTGCTGAATTGGCTCTGTTTCATTGGTCTAATGTATTCTACAAAGAGATTTGTGAGTGGCACGCCGCGTCTCCTTCTTCCCTCTCCCATATGCCGTCTCTTTAACAAATGCCCACACATGCGACTTCTTCCTTTCCCCAATCCTGATGGTGCCTATTGTTTTAAGCAGTTCCTCGATTTATAGGTAGCTTTTAAAGCACAAATACAAACGCTTTGCAAGTGGGAATTAAATGCCAGAGCATCTGTGAAAAATATGAATCAAAATCATTTAAAATAGTCATTTCTATAAAGGACCCGTAGAAATGCGAAATTAATAAATACTAGTGTGAACATTAAATATTCACTGCCTGCTCCTTCTGAAATGGCACAACGGCATCATTTTTTAATGATGGGTAATGATAAAACACATCAATTTTAAATAACCTGTTTTCTCCTTTCCTCTTTCTGAAGCTCCGAGTTGGCAAGCTTGAAATTAAAGACAAGCACTGGTAATAACCAGGCTTCTGGTAACCTTAGTCGTGGAAGAGACACATTTCTGTGTTTTCCGGGCGTTCTGTGGCTATTTGGAAAGACTGATAAATTGAAAATTGCTGCTAATGGGATCAGCTTGAATTTAAAGCAAAAGAATACATCTCTGTTAGTGGGAAACAAGAAATGTAGAACCCTAAGTAGCAAGTAGTGCCATTATCCTCTGTCGTGTTCTTGTGTGTCTCCTTATTAAAACTCACTGGGGCCTCGCAGAGTAGTTAAAATGAACCTCTAACTGAAATGCATTCCTACTCCCTCCCACCCCCTCTAAAATCCCTTTAAAAACCTCTGTATTTTTAGTTATGCTTCACTTGTTCTTTAGTAAGTTACTTGCAGAATACAAGAGGAGGTTCAAAGAGCAAACAATTATAATCTCTTGAATTCCTGTGCCTATCAAAGAACTGTATATACCTTTTATCTTCTGTCTTATATGCCATACAAATGGCATTGACAGAGACTTTCTCTGTTTCATAGATGGGAAACATTAAGCGTCTGTTTCCTAAGGACACACCGTCGAGCATTCTAAGCACTTGGATGTCTTGAAATGGAGACGGGCAGGGCATGGTGGATCTCGAGCCTGTCTAGGGAGGGCAGAGACATGAAAGGCCTCCTGAAGGAAGGAGCCCCTGAGCTGGAATTGATCAGGTGGCAAAGGGGTGAGAAGGTCATGGGAGAGAGAGGAGGTTATTTTCAGCGCACCCAGAAATGTCCCTATGTGGCCACCCCGGGGAGCCGCGGGGCCTGGTTCTGGGCAGTGATGCAGCATGGGCAGGGATTTTGGTAGAACTGGAAGAACTGAGTTTTTTTCGAATGTTCCCTTGATCATTCTCTGTCTCTTGAGCTGATTGAGGAACTGGTAGGTGATCGACCCTTCAGAGTGGTTGAAGAAAGATGTCAGTTACCCCAGCTGAAAAAGACCTTGTGGGGTAGGGGATCCTGAGGCTAACTCATTCATAGGAAGGGGGGTTTCAGAGGTTCTAAGACAAATAGGAATCGTCAAGACGGAGACAATGAAGTGGGGACGGACCTGGGGGAAGACATGACATCTGCACCCCTGCTACAGTTGCAGGTCCCCGCCCTGGGGGGGGGCAGCACACACCCAAGAAACTCTGGCATCTACAGCGACCTGAAGCACCCAGCCTATGATAAAGGGTATCATGTAGTGATTATCATACGTAGAATCGTGTCTCTCCTGTGACTCTACCCCCCATTTTTTTTTTATTAAATCACAGCTATGTTCATTAATGCAATCATGGGTCTACCCCCTTTAATTAAATCATAACTATGTACATTAATGCAATCATGGATCTACCCCCCCTTTAATTAAATCATAACTATGTACATTAATGCAATCATGGGTCTACCCCCCTTTTTATTAAATCATAGCTGCGTACATTAATGCAATCATGGGTCTGCCCCCCCCTTTTTATTAAATCATAGCTATGTTCATTAATGCAATCATGGGTCTACCCCCTTTCTTACACGGGAGCCTGTTATCATCTCCCCAATTTTGTGCCACAAAGGGAAGGAGGGGCTCTAACAGAAACCTTGCCAAGGGCATTATGACCCTGGGCCATTGTCAAGATGTTATATTAACAAGTTGTATGAAACTGAAATACGGACAGGGGAAGAAGTAGACTTTTTTTCTAAGCCCAGCCATTTTGTTTTTCAAGGGACAAATCTCCCTGGGCGATAACTACCAGATTGTTGGGGATAGTGAAATGGCACTCAGAAAGGAGAACGGTTAACACAGTGTGCTAGCGGACCCTGGTGCTCGTGCTTAAGCACCTGTGCTGGCAATTCGGAGCAAGAAATAGGAAACAAACCCCTGTTGTCTACAGGGGACCTAGAGGAATCCTCCCTGCGTTTCCATTTGAACAGAACTCCATTAAGAGATTACTAAGAAGCGCTAAGATCCGTGGTTGAATGAGCAATGGAAATCAAACCCGAAAGCTTATCTAGATGAATTCACATGCTCCTTTACCTGCGAAGTTGGCTGGGGATATGCACCCCTTATGTCAACGTGGGATTTGCAGGGAGGAAAACAAACCTTGAAACCCACCACAAAGTAGTTGTGGTTGGGGACTTTAGAATAGAGAGAACAGCCCTTGTATTAAACGAAGACCACCCCTTTAGTGTCTGTCAGTGCGCGTTTGCTGTGACACCCTTTTGTCACGTGTTTTCAGAGATGGCATCGACTTTGTTACAAGCTCTAGCCATCTCCTCCTTTCTCCAGGCGATGTTTTGATAAATGTTGATGAGTTTATAACTGTAAAACCAAATGACATTTATAGCGTGATGCACGCTTTACCCATTGCATAATTATATTTAATGGCTTTGCATGTAAAAAGGCATTTACCATTTACTTGTGTGTAAAATGACAATCTAAACCCCCAGGCCTGATTTTTTTTTTCTCTTTACACAAAGATAAAGACTTAATTAAGAACCAAACACAATTTATTTTTGTAACTGGCACATAGGTACCTGGGTCTTCCGTTAACTATGTGATAAAAATCACGATCTTTCCAGTAACGAAGATCAGTAGGTTTCATTGTTTTTCCCCCTCCGTCTTTGAAACACTGGCAAACTCATTTAATTATCAAACTGATACCCAGTGCGGTTTACTTGTTTCTCATTTATAGCTAAAAAAGCTGTTCTGAAATTTGGCACAGAATTGAATAATGTGTTCATTTAATGAGGAACATTTCAGCGATGTTTCTGAATTTAATATGATAGCAAAACGATAAGCCGCCGCTGTGGGGGGAGACATTTTTATCTAGACAGCCGCGGTGTTTCGGGCCTGTTGCTTATATTTTGCTTTCTGATTTCCCGTTTTTCGTGTTCTTGCATCTAGCACAGAGATAGCTCTGGAGGTATTTTCTAACGCTCACCATCATAAAGAAGGAAACTTAATAGAGCAACCCAGTTTTGTCTCTTTAGCCTTCATGTCAGAAATGCAGCTTGTAGTATCTTGCTAGGATAGCTACGCCGTGTTCCTGAGTAGACAACTAAGTAGCTTTCTAGGAAACAAGCCTGTTACTGTAGTGAGTTTATCTTTCCAACCCGGTATTGACCCTCCTCACTCTGACATCTAAGGCCTCTGATCTGCCTACCAATGAGCGGGAGTTAAAGTCGTTCGCACTGTCGGCCTTTCACAACCTCACAAGGTTGCTTCCTTCACACGAGAAATACAATTAAATCGGAATAGGTCTCTTCGCAAGGGTTTGAGCATAGAAATATTGCTTGGAGTCTCAGTACTTCTGAAAAACAACTTCTTGGCGAATATCGTGAAGTCTCTCGTCTTTACATTGCTAATGTCAGATCCCCTTGAAAACCTAAGCTTTGTGGAATGCTGGGGAACTAAAAAAAAAAAAAAATTATTTTTGGAGGTTAAACTCCAAATGATCTGGTTGTTATATTAGCGCTATTTAGTTCTAAGTGATTTTCAAACTAATGTATTTTGGTTTTTTTCTCTCATTTTAAAATATGAACAATAATGGTTTATAATTCAGGGGTCCTCAAACTTTTTAAACAGGGGGCCAGTTCACTGTCCCTCAGACTGTTGGAGGGGCTGGACTGTCGTTTAAAATGACAGGCAGCGGCTAAGCAGGACAGGCAGCGGTGGCAAAAACACCCGGCGGGCCAGATAAATGTCCTTGGGGAGCCACATGTGGCCCTCGGGCCCTAGTTTGAGGACGCCTGGATATGAACCTTCACAAATCTGAAACTGAGGGGGGAGGGGACAAGTCTGTTCATCATAGTAAGCTCAAAAAAAATAAGAGTAGATTGTTCACTGAATTCTAACCTTGAATGCAAAATTTAAGAAATGTTGCAGCTAAATATAATCCTTTGGCTACGAGGCTTAATAGAAATGAGGAATGTGGCTACAGTTAAAATGCTGGCGTGCGATTCTTGCTTGTGTCTGAGGTCAGGATTTTAATAATGCATCTATGAGCTGCTTTCTTTGCCTTTAACAAAATCATAGAGCAAGTTTCTCTAAAAAGAAAAAAATCTATAAGGAACCAGAAAAAAGTGATTAAACTACCATTTAAGACCTTCCAGAGAACCTTCAGAATTTATTGGCAGAAGGAACAGTAATTTTATGTGTAAGGGTGGTTAGGAGGAACCATTTTCATGCGTTTAGTCTGGGGCAGGTGGTATAGATTACTGTTGAATACATACAAACTCTATTGAGACTAAAGATGCATCTCCACATGGAATACCACATCTCGGGGGATCTTTGGCAGCCAGTCCAACCAGCACATACATACAGTGTTTATACCAAGCACTTTTCAAATTGAGCCAAGACTGGTACCCATGAAACTTTTGAAAACTCCCCTGAAAATCTTTAGTGTCTTTGTGTTATAGAGTCCTCTGGAGAATTTCTACCTCCAGGAAGGGCTTCCTGGTATAGAGAAGATTGTAACCTGTGTTCCCCTGTAATGGGTCCAAATACTGGGAAGCTACATAAAAGGTTAGTTCATTGTATGTAACCCAAAAGCTTATACACAGAACTTGAATGGAACTATTTGGCAATGACCATCAGAGTATATTCTGAACCCTTACTTCCTCAGAGGGCATCCTTTCCTAACCTGATGCTTAGCCTAATGAAATGAAGCTGTACTAAGGACGGCTGATACAGGAAAGTGGATTAAGACGTCAGTGCCTAAATCTCTGTCCCTCACCCAGGTTGGCTCACTACCCCGTTGGTGACTTGGTCGTTTCTCACAGATGCTAATGAACCGTTCACTTTGACACTGTAGACAAACATAAGCTGGTGTGTACGCTCGGACGTTTTTCATACTTGCTAATGAATAAGCTCCCAGTGGTTCACAGTTAGCTGAAGTAAGCAGTGACTGGAGGTGGGGCCCAGAAGTGATTTATTAACCATGTCTTAAGCCAAATGGACTGGATTGTAGATAAAGTGGGAGTGTTCTCTTGAATTCAAGGGTCAAAGGAAGAAGCATGTTTTAAATAGAGGAGTTTAAAAATCTCAGGTAGTATTCCATACCAAAGTTTATTATTGGAATAATATGGAGAATTATTGGAGAATTATTATTATTATTATTGGAATAATAATTGGAGAATATGAGTATAAACGGACAGATGAGAATACCTGTTTATCATCTGGCAGAAGAGCTATCCACATTGGTCTGTAAAGCTTTCTCTAATAAACATTGAATTGGAGCTTTGCTGGGCTCGCAGCTACCTAAGTCAGTAATGGGCTTCAAAGAGGCAACCCTTTTCATTCCTTCTAAGGTTTTAGCCAACATAGCAAATCGGGAGATGGAGCAAGAATTAGGGGGGAGTGTTCTGGAAGAAAAGGGGTGAGGGTACCCAGATGGGGATAGATTAATATTTACAGACACTGGCATTGGTCTATTACAAACATTCATAACTCCAACGGTGGCAGATTGAGGGCTGAATCAACATTTCCCCCACTCTGTAAAATAATAAATATGGTAACGTAGCTCTCAGAACTGCCTTTATCGTTGGGATAAATCAGGACAGTTTGTGTTACAGGAGAGACTTAAAACTTATAAATATGCTGCCCCTTTAGGGTACTATTCATCAAAGTGTCTTGATACGAGATCTAGACTAAAGGCTTTTGTTATTGTGTCTGTTTATTCTCTTCTAGAAGTATAAATTGGAAAGAACGCTGCCATTCTGCTCGTACCGGCCTGCTGTGCTACTTAAGTGCATGTCCCTTTTGGGATATATTTGAAGAGAAGGAAATAGTGGGAGTTGACGACGGTACACTTTTACACAAATCCTCTTTGTCGCCTCAGCCTTCCTTGCAGAAGGCATAATTTCCAGCAGGAAAAATACAGCAGATAACTGCTTGACAAATGACCTATTCCAGTGCAGTGAACTTTCTTTTCTAAGACACTGGAGTAGAGAGAAACTTGTACCTTAAAAGCCTTATCAAACGCAGAGGGACCTAACTTCCCTTCTTGGCGTGCAATTCAAATGTGCACACGTGGGCATGGCTGAAGGTTCTTTGAGTTTGCAGAGGGGAAGCCTAGCAGGCTAGTGACAGATGCTGTAAGTCACATGGCTCGATAGGTATTGCTGCCTGTGAAACCCCATGCAGCTTTCCAGTTCCGAAGCTGAATTTCCTGGCTGGTGTGGTCGGGAGTTGGAGTCGAGGCTCCAGCCCTGCCCCCCACTGGCCCCTCGGCACCTGTAGGTGTTGGATCACATATGGCGTGGGAATCACCTGCCGTTTGGAGACCTCCGCAGAGTATTTACTAAGCAGTTTTCCTTTTTTAATGCGTTGTTACAGCTCCTAGTTTTCAAGAATAACTAATTGGGAGCATAAACTTCACTTGTTCTTGAGTGGTTTGCAATTTAGGGGACCTGAATAACGGATATGGAGGGCCCACAAAGAGGGCATTGAAGCATGCTGAAGTTTGATGGTTTGCCCACTTGGCTCAGCGAAGCCGCTGGTGTAGAATTGCCCTGGGAAGAAACGGCAGGCTCTGTGCTGGTGGCTGACGACAGTTTGGGGTTGGAGGAATTTAGAGAGTTGGGTAGCCCTGATGCTATACCGGGTTTCATGAGAGCAAGGTGCGGGCCAATGTGTTAGTTCAGATTTGCTTGAATGCCAGCATGTGGATGGTACATTTAGATCAGGGCACTCCCCTTGCCCCCGGCCACAGTCATATTTGGGATCCTCATTTTGGGGAGGCCAGTCTAGATGCTAAGGCCGGGTCAAGTAATACATTGAACTGTGGTGTTAGAATTGTGCATTTTTACTTCCTGCTGGGCAGTGCAGCTGACCAGAGAGGGCAGTGTGGTGGCGCCAGGGTCCCCCTGTGCGCGAGTGGAGAGACGGCAGCTCTGCAGTCGTGCTCACCCTGTCGAGGTGGTGGCAGTTTGACTTACCAAGTCAAATTTCTTGTACTCTGTACAAGTCGGAATGCCCAACCTTATCACTGGCAACTGACTCTAAAGAGGGGCTCAGCATCGAGAGAGCACAGGTTTTCTCTTTATCAGATGCCTTGAAAGCCGCTTCGCAGCACATTCCTGTGATTGCTAACACCATTATGAAGATTGACAGTTTCATCAAGAAAGCAGAGAAGAAAATCTTCAGACAATAAATGGAGGCAGTGCTGGGCCCTGCTCCGGTTACCCTCAATAGCACTTCCAGAGCACTGAGCAGGGGCTGGCGGGTCCTCGCCTCCTTGAAGACCTGTGGCTTTTTTTGCTGAGTACAGGGCCTGGGGACTTTTGTGGTCCTTTTCCCAGCACTAATAGATGATTTTAAGACTTACTGGGGCTGGCTGGGTGTGGTGTCTCATGCCTGAATCCTAGCATTCCAGAAGACTGAGGCAGGAAGATTGCTTAAGCTCTGGAGTTTGAGACCAGCCTGAGCAAGAGCAAGACCCCCATTGTGGTACCCACTTGTGGTCCCAGCTACTGGGGAGGATGAGGCAAAAGGATCGCTTGAGCCCCGAAATTTGAGTTCACTAGGATGTCAGCACTCTATCCAGGGCAAGAGTGAGATGCCATTTCTTTTCTTTTCTTTCTTTCTTTTTTTTTTCCTTCGGAAGACAGAGTCTTAATTTTGTCGCCCTCGGTAGAGTGCCATGGCATCATAACTCATAGCAACCTCAAAATCTTGGGCTCATGTGATTCTCTTGCCTCAGTCTCCCAAGTAGCTGGGACTATAGGCGCCCACCACACACAACACCCGTCTGTTTTTAGAGATGAGGTCTCCCTCTGGCTCAGACTGGTCTTGAACCTGTAAGCTCAGGCAATCCACCTGCTTTGGCCTCCCAAGTGCTAGGATTATAGGCATGAGCCACTGAGACTCTGTTCAAAAAAAAAAAAAAGACTTATTGAGGCCAGGTACAGTGGCTCACACCTGTAATCTTAGCACTTTAGGAGCTAAGACAGGAAGGTTGCTTGAGCCCAGGAGTCTGAAACCAGCTTGAACAAGAGCAAGACCTCATTGTGGCGGGCACCTGTAGTCCTAGCTACTGCAGAGGCTGATGTGGGAGGATGGCTTGAGCCCCGGAGTTTGAGGTGGCTGTGAGCTATGATGATGTGCCACTACATTCTGGCCTCAGCGACAGAGTGAGACTCTATCTCCCAAATTAAAAAAAAAAAAAAATCATTGAAGAAGAGAGCTCAAAACAGTTTCCAGAGAGCCAAACTCGGTTGTGGTGGTGAGGATTTTTTTTCTTTCTCTAAAGAGAACGTCCCTTGAACAAGCCTCCAGTCTTGTCCAGCCACTTTTAATCTCTCAAGCGGAGATATATATCCCTTGAGTCTGCAAATATTTTAGTACAGTGGCCAAACCAGAAAAGCCTGTGTAAAAATCCAGAATGTTCTGCTAAGGACACAAAATGTCTTTGACTCATTCGCCATTACCCACAGCTAATAACTCTGAGCACCAGCCCCTTACCCCAAGGCAGCTGCCTTGCAAAGGCATGGGCTGTCGGCTGTAGGGCCAATGAATGGGAAGGCCAGTGTTGTGATTCAACGGAAACCCAGCAGCAATACAGAAAAACAATATTCTGACTGGAAAGGGACGAGAATGTATTATTATGTATTTTATTGTTTTATATATGTTTTTACATTTTTAATATATATACATACATATATACATATTTCTCTTTTTTTGCAACAGAACCTTTATTCTGTTGTTAAGGAGTAAGACTCCAGGCTGGCAGTGCGCCCAGCACTGCCTGTGCTAGACTCCAAGCTGTCCAGGCAGTGCTTCAAGCACCAGAGCCACCCTGTCCACGCAGGGTGAGACGCCCCCTCCACACAGTGCTCAGCCTCAAAGAGGCCCAGACGATCCCAGGAGGGCTTTGCTGCCAGGCTGAAATTCTTTCCTTTGAGCTTGAAGCTGTGCAGTGGGCTCTGGGCTTTCTCCTTCTTGCCCTTCCTACAGGAGGAAATGGCTTTTTCCACTTCTTGTGAGGATGTGCGGGGCCAGGAAGAGTGGGAGGAGCCAGGTAGTCAGGGACATGGCCCAGCTGAGGCTTCAGCACTGCAGGATGCAAGGGCAGGTCATGCCACAGCAGCTGGGGCTCCCTGGGCTTGTCTTCAAAGTAGGTCTTGAGCATCTCAGAGTGTGGGAGCTCCTCCTTGGTCTCCTCCAATCCCGCCTCCCAAAGGGCCTGTGGAGTCACTGAGCACATGGCGTCTCCAGCAGGACTGCCTGGAGATGACTCAGTGCCAGCCGCAGCGCAAGGGAACGACTGTGCGAAACCACCCCTTCTCGGAGCCTGGGATGTATTAACAATATATTCTCAGAAGTAAATAATCTTGCTAACAAGGCGAACCTCATTGACTCACTGTCATTCCCTTGAGTTTTGGATCCTGCCCAGTGACTGTGTCATAAATATGGTTCTGACCTCCACGGAGGCTCTTCCTACATCTTACCACTTTCGTGAGTGTCCTTCTCAGAGGTTAAACTTGCCACCCCACCACGTCACCTTCGAACCATGGTGGGCTTTACAGGAAGCAAAGGGGTTAATCGGTTTCTTCCGCCGGGAGACTTTTGCTGAAGAAAGCAATTTTAGGGTAGTTTGTGCAGTAGCCAGGGAAATGTACGGAAAGGGGTGGACCGTGTTTCTGTCATGCCGATAACCTACATACCGCTTTAGAAATGTGTGATTTCCAGCCTATGCTAAAATAAGCAGTGGTTGTTTGATTTATCTCCCACAATGGTATGGCATTCTCTTCCTAAGTGGCATTTCATTCGCAAGCCAGGCGCTGTAAATTTGAACTGAATATGTAAGTAAATATCCCTCAAGGAGCTAGCACACTGGATAGCCTCGTCTGAGACTACAATGCTGAAAAGGAAGCCTCAGCTTTTGGAAAAGGCCCGGCCCCTGAACTAGACTAGCATCCAACAAGGGCACGGCGTGTGCTCCCCAGCCAAACAAGCTGAAAGTTACTCTCAGCTAAAATCACGGAGAATCGTCTACCAACAAAGTAATATTTGGGTTATACCCCCCCTATATTAGCCCTCAGGCGCTCCAACTTGTATCCGATCCATTGGAACTTAGCTGTGAACATGCATGTTTGGGGGTGCAGCCTCAGTCCACGGCAGCCTGGTGCATGCTAGCCTTTACTGTAGAACCTTCGTGTGGCAGGGACAGAGACAGTGACAGTGTTTTTGATGAAGTCCTAATGACAGTGCTGCTGTGCATAATTGTTAAACTAAGGGGCTGTTGAGGCACTGATGTGGAACAGACAAGAAGCTCGCAAAGCTGTAATCGCAACGTAACTCGTATGCTGATTTATTATTTATCACACCATGGTTAAAACAATTTCCCACAGTTTTGTGTATTTTTAATATTCTCTTGACATTGAATCTTCACCTAATGCAGAGGCAGGTTGCAGCAACTTTTTAAACATTTATGTATGCAGGTAGTTAAGGGGGGAAAATCCCTTTTTTATTAAGATACACAGAACGCATGTTTATCAAAATTCATCTCAGATTCCATTTAGAAATATAGATGTCTTGGGTTTGAAAGAGCTTACTGAGCTGTGCGGAGTGACAGATATTACTGACACAACAAAGTTACGGGTGATAAAAGAACCCAGGAAACGCTTATACTCATGTGGCTATAAATTAATAGAAGAAAGACTGCTGTTTGCTGGCTGGCATGGAGCAGGCACAAGTTCGTAAATACTCAGCATACATCTTGGTTTGCTTTGAGGAGAAGCATTGATCCTCCTGGGATCGGTCCAGTCCTTCGTGGCTGATGGCCTGTGGGCCCACGGCCCCCACGGGGTTTTCACCCTTATGCAGAAGTGGAGCTCAAGGAGGACCCAGAGTAGCATAGGAAGGGCTGCACAGAGATGCCTGCTGAAAAAAGTCCCAGTAGTCTAGCAAAACTGCAAGTTGTAATGTCAGTTGCGGTTTCAAAAATGCTACATGTTGCTGCTATGAGCAACATCTGTCAAAGCCCCTCTCAAGAACAGTTACGTAAGGTTAAGACATAGCTGAGTAATGTTACCTTTATTTGAAGCATAGTAAGTGATTTTCTGGAAATGCGGTATAGTCCAACACCTCTTTAAATCCTACTGGCTGGTGCCCACAGCACACAGTAGACATAGCTCATTTCTTACCATGGTGGTTCTCAAACCTCAGGAGGCCTCAGAATCATCTGAAGCCTTTTTAAGACAGATTGCTGGTCCCACTCCTACACTTAGTGATTCATTAGATTTGGAAGCACGCCTGGGAATTTGCATTTCTAACAAGTTTCCTCTGTGGTCCAGGAACGACCATGTGGGGACCATTGTCCTCCCAGTTGAGTTAGATACTTACTAAGAAGCAATTTTATTTGTTCACAAACCACCTCAAAGAACAGGCCTGGACTTTATACCAAAAGTTCCGTTGGCTCGGTGCCCATAGCACAGTGGTTACAGCGTCAGCCACATACACTGAGGCCGGCAGGTTCAAACCCAGCCCAGGCCAGCTAAACAACTATGACAACTGCAACAAAAAAATAGCTGGGCATTGTGGCAGACACCTATACTTCCAGCCACTTGGGAGGCTGAGGCAAGAGAATCACTTAAGCCCAAGAGTTTGCGGTTGCTGTGAACTGTGATAGCATGGAACTCTACCGAGGGTGACATAGTGAGACTGTCTCAAAAAAAAAAAAAAAATTTGGAAAGGAAGGTAGAGCTATATGTTTGAAATTAAAATATTTACAGCTGTATGTATAAACAGATTCCCACTGGGAGATCTTTTTTTTTTTTGATTAACTCAACGCACTGCTGGCCACAAATGCATCTGATAAGTCAACCTGTCCTGTAGGGACAGCGTGTGCATTTACAACACGGGTAGGTGCACAGAAAGACAAGGAAACCCTTCTGTGATCTTATGAGGGATGGGTGCCAGAGCGTGCCAGGGTATGAGGACACACTGAAAGCATTTTCCTTGTGGCCAGAAACAGAGGCGAATGGCTGCATGATGAAAAGCCAGAGCCTAAAAGAAATATATTAGCAGGAAGACATCAGCCACGGTGCCTACCATGTTTCCCCGAAAATAAGACCTACCCCAAAATAAGTCCCAGCAGGATTGTTATGCATTTGTTAAATATAAGCCCTACCCCGATAATAAGACCTAGAGATAGGCAATGGCTATGCAGCGTATCTGTATAGCCATGCCATGCATTTTGGCATGGAGAGGAAGAAAATGAGCCCTAGTGTGTCTTCCTGAGAAAAAATAAATATAAGACAGTGTCTTATTTTGGGGGAAACACGGTAGTTCTGGCATAGCCTTCCTCTGAGAGACGATACCCAGGTAATTAAGAGCCAGGTACTGGGCACTGGAGGATGAACCATGAACCAACACATCGGCTCCTCCCTCTGAGAGTCATTTTACTCCTTGTGAGCAAAAGAGAAGTTTCAGTATTAATATTTGAATTCCTAAAAATAGAAAGATCCTAGGAATTGGTTTTAGATTGCTATGTGTATACTCCACGGAATACATATACTACATTTCATGAATCCACTCACGAACTGATGGCCACTTGCACTGATTCCACATCTTTGCAATTGCGAATGGTGCTGCAATGAACATCCTCGTGCAGGTGTCTTTTTGATAAAATGACTTATTTTCCACATCCACACCAGCTTCTATCGTTGGGGAACTGTTTGATAAAAGCCGTAACATATGCGTGTATTCACAAATTCTTCGCTACTTCTCCCTGTAGGAGATAGGGCTTAATTCTCCCCCTTGACTGTGAGCTGGACTTTAGTGACCCCCAACGAGCAGAGTGTGGAAAGGGAAGGGGTAGGGATTTTCCAGTGGAGAAACCTGGTGTACATCACCCTACCAAGTAATGTATAGACGGAACTCTGTCCTCCTGAGAAGTCTGTTGACTCAGGAGGGAGGCGGCACGTGGCAGGGGGGATGCAGTCTAGTCTACCTTATTCCCACTTCAAAGGCAAACAGTGCCGTGAAAGCCATCGTGCTTTCCTGCCAGCTGACTTCTCCTGGCTCATGTGACCCTTTGCGTGTGTGTGTATGTCCTTCCAAAGAGATGGTGAAATCCAGCGAGTGGGTTTATTCACTTGGCTTTGTGGCATTCCTGTTTGGTAAAAAGCAATACACTCTATTTCCACATTCCGGCCCCATTCCAGATTGTCCTCATTTTCACCCGTGAAAATGAAGATGGTGATCAGAATCATCATTGCCATCTAGTAGCTGGTGTTGACTGAACCCCATGTCAGGCAGGAGGCACTGGCGTTGCCTCACACCGTCCTCACATCTGTCGTAATGGTTCTGAGTATTTCTGTTTTTAAAGCTGACACCATGGAGGCTGAGGGCAAGGAACTTACTCAAGGTCACACAGTCTGAGCCTAGATCCATCTGATTCCAGGATCAGAGCTGGCATCGTCATTACCACAAACATCTCCACACTGGAGCTTTCATTGTATTCGTGGAAGAACTGCGTCTCTGAAACCTTCCTTTGCACAGAATGTTTTCCTGTGGTCTTGAGACAGGGCACACCTGTCCTTGGTTGCTACAATAGATGACGGAGAGGACAGTGACTATTTTAGGACTGACTGTGCCGTCCATTAGCCCATGGAAAGGAAACATTTTTGAATGTTTTTTTTTTCTAATTGTGTGTGTTAAGTAAAGTGCTTGGACAAACAGTCCTCTCCTGTCTGGTAATCTGCTATAAATCAACCTTCAGATGTTAATAAAACAAGTCAAGACTGACAAAGGAAGCCCCATTTGTATTTTAAACTCCCAATTCATCAGGGTCTTCTCCTTTAGATCTTCTCGGAGAGTGTCCTTGGTCTTAATGTAGCTGGAAGATAAAACGCAGATAAAAGAGCCATTGTCTCCGAAGAGCATTAATAAAAAATGAATGTTGATCCTAATTGAGTAGTATTTAAACGTGGAGGGGGCAGGCAGCCGAGCGGAGGGAGCATCTGAGTCTGTTAGAATGTGACTCTCTGTCTCCTCTTATTCCAGTGCCCTTATCACCCAGCTGCCTTATAAGAGTGTAAACTATCACGCTGGAGTGGAAAAGACCTGTATACACGTGTTACTGGAGCAGATGGCCCTGCTCTCCTTATTCTTCGTTGGAAACAATATACTCTTCCCCTCTTTGTCTTTTCCTAAAATCTTCTTCCTAAAATGTTCAGTGGACTCATTTTTTGGTTTCCTCCGTCTCATTCTTTGCTCGTTTACGCTGGCTCCTGATAACTTAGTTGTAAATTCGCCTTCATTCTGTTAAGCCGGGTGTAAAAGAAAGAACTCCCGGTGTCAAAAGCGAAACAGCACGGACACTAACGCTAATAATGGTAGATGTGGATTATAAACGGAACAAGGAAGTACATATCTGTGAGTCCATCATTAAGATAAATAAATTACGGAAGACACACCTAACTGGGAGAGAAGAAAAAGTGGCCCAAAGGTGTAGTGCAGCACCGGCCCCATATGTCGGAGGGGGTGGGTTCAAACCCAACCCTGGCCAAAAACTACAAAAAAAAAAAAAAATAGAATAAAATAAATTTAAAAAAAGAGAAAATTGTCTTTCTTACAGAAGAGTTTCAGTTAAAGGAGAGGACCAGAATTAAACCATTTGAACACCAATCGCTGCAGACAAGAGCCCCCAGTGCATGCTAAAATTTATGAATGAAGATTTATTTATTTATTTATTTGCAGTTTTTGGCCGGGGCTGGGTTTGAACCCACCACCTCCGGCATATGGGGTATGACGGCGCCCTACTCCTTTGAGCCACAGGCGCCACCCATGAATGAAAATTTAAGGAGAAACAGGATAGTCTGGCGGCCTCCAAGTACTTGTTAATTATTTTGGTGTGTGTGGGGGGTGTGCGTGTGTGTATTTCATTTCAGACTATTACAGGGGCACCGATGTTTCGGTGACATGATTGCTTTTGTACTGCTGGAGTGAAAGTTGTAAGTGTGCCCATCAGATACTGTACGTTGTGTGATTTCACCCAACGTACTGGATTTCCAGTGAGTTTTATTTCCATCTGTGCACACGTGTGCCCATCACTTAGTTCCAATTTAATAGCAAGTACACGTGTTATTTGTTTTGTCATTCTTGAGATACTTCACTTAGGAGAATGGTCTCCAGTTCCATCCAGATTGTTGCAGAGGGGATTAATTTGTTTTTTGTTACGGCTGAGCAGTACTCCACGGAACATCTATACCGCATTTCATGAATCCACTCATGAACTGATGGCCACTTGCACTGATTCCACATCTTTGCAGTTGCGAATGGTGCTGCAATGAACATCCTCGTGCAGGTGTCTTTTTGACAAAATGACTTATTTTCCACATTCACACCAGCTTATGTTGTTGGGGGACTTTTTGATAAAAGCCGGAACATATGCGTGTATTTACAAACTCTTCCCTACTTCTCCCTGTAGGAGATAGAGCTTAATTCTCCTTCTTGAGTATGAGCTGGACTTTAATGACCCCAATGAGCAGAATGTGGAAAGGAAAAGGTAGGGATTTTCCAGTGGAGAAACCTGGTGTACATCACCCTACCCAAGGGAACAAGATTAACACCATCAATAATAAGACCTTGATAACACATGCTTAATGAGGGGATCCAAGGAGGGGGCATGTCACCTCTGTGGCCTCCTTCCCCAAACCCATAACCTGAATTTAATCCTGAGAAAGCTTCAAACAGACCCAAAGTAATGAACAGTCTACCAAATAGCAAACCAGTACCCTCCCAACTGCCAGTCACACTACAGTATGAGACCAATACTGATTTCTTAATTTTGGTCATTGTACCATGATTAAGTAAGATATTAACAGTAGAAAGTGAAGAAGCATTTATGGAAACTTTCTGTGTCACCTTTACATCTTTTCTGTTGGCCTCAAAGTATTTCAAAACAAAATGCTTTACAGAAAATCAGGCATGTTGGCTCATACTTAACAGTCCTAACCCTCTGGAAGGCCGAGGTAGAAGGATCACTTGAGGTCAGGAATTCAAGACCGGACTGAGCATGAGCAAGTCCTGGTCTCCATTAAAAAACAGAAAAATGGGCCGGCGTGGTGGCTCACGCTTGTAATCCTAGCACCCTGCGAGGCCGAGGCCGAGGCGGGTGGATTGCCCTGAGCTCAGAGGTTAGAGACCAGCATGAGGCAGAGTGAGACCCCCGTCTCTACCAAAAATAGCCGGGTATTCTGGCAGGCACCTGTAATCCCAGCTACTTGGGAGGCTGAGGCTAGAGAATCACTTAAACCCAAGGACCCAAGGGTTGGTGGAGGTTGCTATGAGCTGTGATTCCACCATAGTCCACTGAGGGCGAGACTCTGTCTCCATAAAGAAAAAAAAGAGAGAAAAAGAAAATGAAAGCAAAATTAAAAAGAAAAACCAACCAACCAAACAAACAAAATGTAGAAAAATGACCTGGGGATTGTGGCAGGTGCCTGTAGTCCCTGCTACTTGGGAGGCTGAGGCAGGAGGATTGCTTGAGCTAGCCTGGGCAATAGAGTGAGGCTCTGTCTCAAAAAAAACTGGTTAAAGAAAACAAAAAGATACATGGAGGATATAGGAAGGCTTAGATAAAGGAAGCTTAAGATCCATTATCTTTTATTGGCTTATTTATTTGTCCATTCAGTCATTGATTTGTTCATTCATTCAACAAATATTCGTTCCCAGGAATGGTCCTAAACCTGAGGATATGGTATTAAGAAGGTTGGCCACACACTGTTGCTTTGCAGAGCTTGGCCCACGGTGCCTGGTTCAGAAGTACACACATTTGTTCACCACGTGCTTTTATTATACCACAGCCTAGGGGGGCATGTAGAGGTTTGAACAAGTGCTGAAATAGGACAAGTGGGGTGTTTACAGAAGTGCACAAGAGAGGCACTTAACCCAGTTTTGGGGGACCAGAAAAGGCTCCCCAATCATCCTTTGTTTAATCCTT
This sequence comes from Galago senegalensis, assembly GCA_963575145.1. Classification (NCBI taxonomy): domain Eukaryota; kingdom Metazoa; phylum Chordata; class Mammalia; order Primates; family Galagidae; genus Galago; species Galago senegalensis. The sequence continues at coordinate 7,664 of CAUYTI010037522.1, read as the reverse complement.
CACTTAACGTGTATTCAGTGTTTTCTATGGGAAGGACACACTTATGACTTAAATTTAAAGTTGATTTTTATCCTCTTATATTCTAAGTGCCTTAGAAGTAGGAATAGGGAAAGTTTTTTTTATGTCTCAAATCTTGGGTGGTGCTACAGAGTTTTTATATGGAGTAAAGGGGTCCTGAGATCCTTGGGGGTTGGAATCATTGTTATTTTTGGTTTATTTGGTGACAAAAATATGTGTAACACGAAGTATTACATGCTGCTGTAATTTTTAAAACCTGAATATTAAAAATATCTTATTGGAGTACATGAAGTTTTGTGGGCTTTTTTGCAATTTTTGGCTGGGGCTAGGTTTGAACCTGCCACCTCTGGCATACGGGGCCGGCACCCTAATCCTTTGAGCCACAGGCACTGCCGGGAGTCCATGAAGTTTTTGACATTAAAAAGATGTTCTCTATGCTGAAAACAGAACAAATATTTATGTAAAAGTATATTCATTGCAGCATTTTTAGAAAAGCTGCCTTAGAAACGATCTAAATATATGACAAAAAAGAGATAGTTAAATGACTTCTCATATTTTTATATGATGGACCATAATATAGCAATTAAAACATGAAATTTATACATATGTGCAAATATATACATATTCCTCATATGTAGAAATGAAAAGGAATATACTAAAATATTAGTGTTAATAATCTCAGAGTTGTGGGATTATGAGATTTTCTTTATACTTTTTTATTTTTTCTACCCTGAGGTATATAATTTTTATGATTCTAATAAAACAGTTCTGTATTAATGTTTGAGAGAGGCGTTAATTCTTAAAAGTGGTGGCGTGGAGGTCTCGGGATTCCTAACGTTTGGGTTAAATAACAAATACTTTAATTAAAATGTGAATCTTATTGGAGCTCAGGAAAGCCACCCAAAGCCTTCTTGTATAGCTAATAGTAATTTCATATTAGTTTTTTTTGTGTGTGTACCATTTCTCAGTACATTTTTAAATCGTATCTTTGATAGCTTTGTCTAGGAAGAAACACTGTATCCATAATTGGTGTGTCCTCCTGCCATTTAGCTCACCTCATGGTTCTGCTCTCACAACTGTGAGTCATAGGCATTGAAGAACACTTGGCCCATGTACCAAGTGGGTAAAGTCTACATTGCAGAGTCCTAAACGGTACTGATGGTCTCATTAAAAGAATTTGGAAATCGTTTTCTTAAAATTGATTACAGCATGGTAAAGGACCATAGCCCCTCATCAACCAGGGTCGGTCATTTTCATGTGGCCATTGACGTAATATCTCGTTGGCAGCTATACCCTCATTATTCTGAACACTGACCTAGCCACTCTGGCACAAAGATAGAGACCCACTGCCCACATATAACTTACACACACACACACACACACACATATATATATATATGATATATTTGCCTGATGTAATATGCTAAGGTTACTAACTAGGGATGGGCACAATTCTTGGAGACCTACCTACCCAGTCTTCTTCTCTTTGCAGGGATCCTTAGAGGTTGTGCTATGGCTAAGCTTGAGAGGTCAGTCCAAGAACATTAAAATAAGAGGGGGAAGAAGAGCCACCATCTCAGAGACAGATCTGTTGATGGAGAAGCAGGTGAAGTGACAGAGACATCAGAGCTTGAGACAGAGCTGAGGCAAGGGGAGGCTGGCACCATGGTGAAATGAGGTGGGAGGGGCAGGATGACATTGGGAGAGAGAGAGGAGGTAACCAGGAGTCAAGAGGAGATCCTTGATGGCAAGATGTCTACTCAAAGGGGGTTTGCAGGAGGCCTCCCGTTAGCTCCCCTGGGGATGAATTCAGCCTTAAAGGGGCAGACTCCTACTGGGTAGATGGAAACCCCTGCATACCTCTGTTCTGTAGATAAAGCAATTCTTTCCCTAGAAAAGAAAAAAAAATCAGTCTAGAAAGTTAACTTGCATATTCTTTAAAAGAATAAACAAAAGGCTTTCTAGGACACCAGTAACTACCTCAACTCTAACAGTTTTTATCAATACTTTGAGCTACAAGCATCCAAAAAAAAAAAAAAAAGACTGCATTTTTTTTTTTTTTCAGTTTTTTTGGCTGGGGGTGGGTTTGAACCCGGCACCTCCCGTATATGGGGCCTGTGCCCAACTCCTTTGAGCCACAGCACTGCCCAAAAGACTGCATTTTTATCTCCATTTTCCCCTAAACAAGGACTCTTCCTATTTGAAAGACAGATAGGCTCGGCGCCTATAGCTCAACCAGCTAAGGCGCCAGCCACATACACCTAAGGTGGCAGGTTCGAATCCCCAGCCCGGACCTGCCAAACAACAATGACGGCTGCAACCAAAAAATAGCTGGGCGTTGTGGCGGGCGCCTGTGGTCCCAGCTACTTAGGAGACCGAGGCAAGAGACTCGCTTGAGCCCAGGATTTGGAGGTTGCTGTGAGCTGTAATGCCACGACACTCTACCCAGGGGGACAGCTTGAGGCTCTGTCTCAAAAAAAAAAAAAAGACAGATAAAGAAAAAGTATAAGTGAACCTACCACATCTCCTTATATTTATTTAGCACTTGCCTCCAAAGAACACTGATATCTTATTGATCCTGGAAACATGTTATAATAAAAACAGCTTTAGCTTCTTGGCCTCAGCTCCCAGTGCTCACAGCAAGAGTCACCAGAGATGGCATTGGCCCCATGGCCTGTTCTCGGCACCACTGTGACAGGGCCTGAATCTGGTACAGTTGTGATCTGGTAAAGCTGGGTTCTGGAGTAGTTCGAGAAACTGGTGAGACAGTACATCTTGAAGTTCTCTCTTTGACCTGTTCACAGGCCTTTCATGGAGCCTTGTTTACCATGCTTTTCTTGTGGTTTGTGACAGATAAGAACTGTATTGATTCCAGCATCTGCTGGCAGTAACCTTTGAAAGGGCAGGCAATGCATCACCACTGAATTTTATCTATCAATATCTGAGTAATAGAAAGACAGGGATGACATCTAATCACAACACTGCTGGCAGATCATAAATCTGAGCTGATAGGGTACTAGTAATGGGCAGTAGGAAAAAAGGGACGTGGATTAATTCAGAGAAAGTCAAAGGGGTGTTTGCATGGGAAGGGTGAGATCTGGCCGGAGAGCCATCCTGATGCAAATTGGTCGTCCTCACAGAGGTCTGAGAAATGAAGTAATGTGCCCACGTTTATACAGCTAGTAGGTGGTAGAGCGCCTCTCTGAGCCTCAGTTTTCTCATCTGTAAAACAGACGTGATGGGTGGTGAAGAATTCAGCATGATTATATGTGCCAGTCTCAGAGTGTGGGGTCAGCACCAACAGCTTCAATGTCACCTGGGAGCGCCTTAGGAATGCAAATCCTACACTCCAATACCTCTAATACTAACAGTCCCTGTGTACAAGCCCTAGTCTTCATACTTCTTTGATTCACAGGTAAATTAGTGATGAAAGTAAACATTTTTTGACAGATAAGCATTTTTGACACGCCAAAGCTATCACCGAAATGGATCTGCCAAGTTCCGTGTTCCTCTGGTTTACAAGGCTGGAGAGTACCAGCATTCTAAAGGTTAAGGTTCTGATGTGTGCTTGGGACGTATTTAGTGCTTTTGACACGTCGGGAAGCTTCCAGCCTGGACAGTGAATAGTGCTGCAATTTAATAACATAAATGGAGTCTGTCTGATTCTGCAAAGAAACGGCCTTCCTTGGGGCCCAGAATATATGGTCCCTTCTGCAGTTACACTCACAGTATTTTTAATCATTTCATGTTTTTATTATTTCCCAAGTACAAGGTGCTACAAAGAGTCCCCGGTGCTGGCAGTCACTCAAAGAATTGACAAATCTAAAAAGTGAATAGAGCAGCAAGTGGCCCATTAGGGATTTTCTTTTTTTCTTTTTCTTTAATTTAAAGGAAAACTTTTTTAAAAAGAAAAAAAGAAAGCTATCTTAGAATGTAGGAAGGGTTGCTTTTGGCATCTCCGCCATGAAAAGTGGTCGTCATAAAGTTCCTCAATTGTTGGTGCCTGTGCCGCAGAAATTATGGCTGTGCGCAACCGTGGGGTTTAAGTGGGTTTCCATGAAGTACGTAACTCACATTCTAAATGTGACAAGCGTGACTGCCCATAAACCTAACGACTTTTTTAAGAGCCCGAAATTCAGAACATTATTCTTCCCTCCGAAACTGCACTTCAGTAACCCAGCAGAAAGCTGTTCAGAGATCTGGTGCCCTGGCAGTGGAGGCATCTGGGTGCCCCAGTCGAGAGAAATGCAGAAAGCCTTCGTGCGAAAACAGATCGGTTAGAGGAGGCACGAGGCAGTGGCAATGGCTGCTTATATGCTAAAGAGCAGGAGCTAGAACGTGGCAATGACCCTTTTGCAGCTGCCCCCTCTGCTGGCTCTCCCCCTCCTCCTCCCCCACCCAAAAAAGCTTATTAGAAAACTTAAAGAAGCATTGAAGTTCTAGGTCTATAAACTTTCAGAGTAATAGGGAAGACTCTCCCCGAAACTTAGATTCTTAGTCTAAGGCGAATTCTGTCAAGGTTAAGTGTTCCTGCCTCCTGTGAGCCGCAGCTGAGGACGCTGTTTACCTGTATCCGAATGGCACAAGGCACATTCACTCCCGCAAGTGAGAACAAGGCCGTTTGGTCCGGGCTGATCTATGGCTGTTCATTAAGAGGCTGTGTAAAAGCGAACCGCTGTTTACCTTTCCTTCCCCCACGCTTCTGCAAGGTCCTTTCCCAGCCTGAGTCTTTCTGCCTCCAGCTTAAGACTCTTACTATTTCTCTTAAAATCCTGTTTATGCTCTTACCTATATTTTTGCAGCAAATGCTGTCTCCAAGATGGAGGGGAAAGGCCTGCTAGAATGGGCAGTAGAGCTTTGATTTTTTTTTTTCTTGCCTCCAAATTGTAGAGTTGGTTTTGGTCACTTTTCGCCTCTGCAGCCTCTTTTCGATTTTCACCGTCCACCCCTTTATCTCCCTGTCCGCTGTTTTTCCTTCATTGGCTCAGTGCTCAGGGTACAGTAAACACAGGGAACACAAAACACAGGGTAACAGTAAAACCGAATAAGCCAAAATTTAACTAGGATACTACGGTGTGTGAACCGACAGACCCCACTGAGGGGGATAGTCCTGGCTGGTCTTCGTTTTTTGCAGAACGATCTGTTTGCTTTGGTCACAGTCAGCTGGCTACTTTGGTAGGAGGTTTTTTATCCGTGTAATGGTCGTATGTATCTAAAGAAAGAATGCTAGCTCCTATTTCCTGTTGACTCACCAACGACCCACGCTGGTTTATCTTCATGCAAACTGGAATTTTCTTAAGCATATGTTTAAACATATTTCTCCCTGGAAACTGACCTGACTTGGGAGTGAGGATTTATGATTCTCCTGAGCCCAGGCCACACTGAGATTTCCCCAGTTCCCTTGACATGAGTTGTCTAGGAGCATTCCTCTGCCTGAGATCTCCTTTGGTTAAGTCATCAATCTGTTTATGATCACGATATAGAAGAGGGATTGGAATTAATCTGCTCTAAGTCGGCGCTCCTCAAACTTTAATATGCATAGAAATTATCTAAATCTCTTGTTAAAATGCAGAGTCTGACTTAGTAGGTCCGGTGTGAGTTTGCGATTCTGCATTTTTAATAATGTCCCAGGGATTGTCCAAACTGCTGGGGAAGGGCGGATTTCTTAATTATGTCTTTGGTATCAGTGGGTGCTACAAAAGCCACCTCCGGGGCGAACAACAGAAGTGTTGAGAATGTGTGCGTCCTTGGCTTTGAACTTCTAAAGTTCCCTCTTTGCTGGCCTTTTCCTTAGAAGGCTGGGAAAACATCAATTGGAGTTGAGTAGAGGGGACTAAGGAATTGCCAGTCCCTTTTATGAGAGGACGACTGATGGGGAATTTACGCCCCTCGCGCCCTTTGTGCCTGTCCTCCAAGTCTTGTTACTCCTCCTCACTCTTCCTCACAGCCTGAGCCCCACTTTCTTCCCCTGGCTCTCAGCTCCTGCTTACTCGGCCTCAGAAGTCTCTTAACTGATCTTTCTGACTCCAGCCTTTTCCCTCCCCCCCGGTCTCCCCTCCCTCTCCACAGAGAAGTTATCTTTCAAAATACAGGTGTGATCATATCACTCCCTGGAGTAAAATCACTTAATGGCTCCCTATTAATTACAAGATAAAGTGCAAAGTCTCTAGCCTGGCATACAGTGCCCTTCAGTATCTGGACCTAATGACCTTTCCAGAAAATATCCCTCCCGCTCTCTCTTCAGAGCAGGCTCCATACTCCTCACGTTGTTCTGTCCTGTGAAATCGCTCCCCTTATTCCATCTCTCTAGAATCTACAGCCCCTCCCTAACAGCCCCCCCCTTTCCGAGGTTCCCATAGCACCATGGTTCTCAACCTTCCTAATGCCCCGACCCTTTGATACAGTTCCTCTTGTTGTGGCGGCCCCCAACCACAAAATTATTTTCTTTGCTTCTTCGTAACTGTCATTTTGCTACTGTTATGAATTGTAATGTAAATATCTGATATGCAGGAGACCCCCAAAGGGGTCGTGACCCACAGGTTGAGAACCGCTGCCATACATAGCACGTCACTAACTTGTGACTTACAAGTGTTATCACACTGTGTTGTCAGTGTGTATGTGTTTGTGTCTGTCTGTCCTTTGCAGCATTAGGAACTATTTTTTGAGACAGGGTCTTGCTCGGTCACCTAGGCTAGAGTGCAGTGGCGTGATCATAGCTCTCTATAACCCAAACTCTTGGGCTCAAGTGATCTCCTGCCTCAGCCTCTCCAGTACCTAGAACTACAGGCATGTACCATGACTCTTAGCTAACTTTTCTGTAGAGTTAGTGTCTTGCTGTCGCTCAGGCTGGTCTCAAACTCCTGGCCTGAAGCAGTCTTTCTTCCTTGGTCTCCTGAAGTGCCAGGATTACAGATGTGTGAACACAGTGCCCAGCCGGGAACTCACTTCTTAAAGCAAAACCTATTTCTCCATCAAGTGCTATAGGCGTAAAACCAGGGCCTGTTTCTTCCCAAGAACCTCATGACAATTTTTGAAAGGCGGAAAAGAAAGTGTTGGCTTTAGAATAAAATAGTCAATCGGTATCTCAAAAGCAAAATGATAAAAATCCTTTAAATTTTTAAATTCAAAATTAATGTGGGATATAAGTGCAATTTAATATGTTTTGATATTATGGGGCCCACTTATGTCAAAAAATGAGAGTGCCTAGCTCTTAAAAGTCTTAAAACAACTTCTCATGTAGTTACTCTATTCAACAGTTATTGGACACTTGCTTTATAAGCTGACCATCGTATTATCCTTTGGGGATGCAAAGATGAATTAAGATAGGGTGACTGCTCTCAAGAAACTAAAAATAATTAAAATAATAGTGTTAACTATACGTTACTGGTACACAGCTTATTTTCTAAAACTCATGCTGTACAGATTCTCTGATTATCACATTTGTTCCTCAAGATCATCTAATGAGGTTTGTCTTATAGGGGTACAGGTGAATCTTTCTAAGAGTAGAATGTGAACATTTTAAAGCGATAACTGAGAAAATGACATGAAGGCTGTGTTGACCAGTTCGATGGAAGTATTTCAGAATGCATGTGAAAACCCCACACTGTACCCCAGAAGAGTATCAATGTACATAGTTAACATTCAAT
>CAUYTI010037519.1:0-12898 GCA_963575145.1 Galago senegalensis | reverse complement strand
GCTGTGGCATTACAGCTCACAGCAACCTCCAACTCCTGGGCTCAAGCAAGTCTCTTGCCTCTGCCTCCCAAGTAGCTGGGACCACAGGCGCCCGCCACAACGCCCGGCTATTTTTTGGTTGCAGCCGTCATTGTTGTTTGGCGTGTCCGGGCTGGGGATTCCAACCCGCCACCTTAGGTGTATGTGGCTGGCGCCTTAGCCGGTTGAGCTATAGGTTAATGCTAATAATTTAATCTTCTGTCATCAAGAAAGTTTAAATCATGGCGTATATATCAAATTGCAAAAAAATATATAGTAACTCTTACAGCAATATCCTTCTCCCCCAATTTCTTAGAAAAGCAAATCTCACACACACACACTCTTCTAGAAATCTTGAAAATTTTCTTGACCAGAATATTTTATCCCTTCAGTATTTCTAGATAATATAATTTTTATAATAAAAACATGGAAAAGGTTGGGTGTGGGGCTCATGCCTGTAATTCTAACTCTCTGGGAGGCTGAAGAGGGGGTACTATAGAAGCTCAGGAGTTACCAGCCTGAGTGGGAGTGAGACCCCATCAATTAGCCAGGTGTTGCAGCGAATGCCTGTAGTCCCAGCTATGTGAGAGGCTGGGGCACGAAGATCACTGGAGCCCAGGAGTTAGAGGCTGCAACATATTCTGCCACTTTTATTCGGTGGAAGGCCTTTAGGTGTTCCTTCTGGCTCTGGTCTTTAGTTTTATACTCTGTACACTCAGTAGATAGTCATAGCAGGACAGCCATAGCTATTACAGAACTTGGTGTGGGTTGAAGCACATTGGCACCCTGGTGTGAAATGCAGCCAGAGCACTTTGAAACATAATGCTTACAGCATTTTAAAAATAAAACACTGATTCTGTTTAAATTTACTGTCTGCTTTGACCTACATGTCATTGATGTTGGAGAATATGTGCGTGTTGAAGAAACCCCATCGATATGTGCTAGCTCCTGACAGCCTCCTAGTCTGTGGCTACACGGAGTGGGTGGGGGGCATTCCTGCTTTGGAATGACCTTGAGTATCATCTTTACATCAAGTCACAATATGTAAGGCTTAACACACAGTGCCTTGGAATTCAAATTAATGGGCTTCCTGCTAGTAAGCCAACATGGTTTTCTTTTTATAAAAAAAAAAAGATAATTTTTAATAATTAAATGGCCCAACATATTTGTTACATGTAAGGTTCTGATAATTTAATCACCATGCACAGCTAGATTTCTCTACCCCTTGTTTTCTTGCTACAAGATATGCTATTTTATTTTCACCTTGACATTAACTGGATTTTCAACTAAATCAATCTTCAGTAAAATGAAGAAAAAATTATTTGGGGATTTTTCAGGGAACAGATTTTTTTCATTCATTCACACTTAGCTATTATGTTCAAAACATATTGTTTCCTAACTAATAAACTTATTTTTTTCATAAAGAGAAGGAAATCTCATCCTCAGAGACACACAAGGTTAACCTGCTTGACCATTCTAAAGTGACATAGTCATATAATCACAGTCCAGGAGAATAAACTTCAAGTCTTATATTGATGACTCACAGTGGGAAAACTTATATTGAAGGCAGCTCCTCAAATGCATATTTTATAACCAAGAAATTCTATCTTATTGAGGTGAGATATTGAGTAGCTTGCATTGCTTATAATAAAATCATTTTGGGGGAAGAAAAAACATTTACTCTTTCTCTTGGAGAGACTGGTAATTCAATAGGTTACATAAAGAAGTTCAAGGATTTCATTTATCTTGAATTTATTGAGTGTATTATCAGTGAAAAGTTATATTTCTAGTATCTTTCCAATAAAAGAGTGTGAAAAAATTAATGAAACCTAAAAATGATTTTTAATAGATCTAATATACCAAAATCTAGAATATTTCATGCTACATATTTTCATTTATTTGTACGTATGGTAAGATACTACTTAGATGTGGTAGTTCTCCTGAATATTTTATGTATCTGGATTTCAACATGCTAAATGCCTGTTGGAATTTCATCACTATACAGTACAACTGAACATCAATGTAAAAAAGAAGGTACTTTAAAATTTTTACCAATATCTTTAATTCTAAAATATATAACTTTTTCTGTTTTTTATGTTTTTCCTGGAAAATGTCAACATATTACATAACATATTTATTAAGTTAAAAATGTAGTAATAAAATTATGAAGAAATATTTTCTGCCAAAATTGCATTTGAGCTAGAGAGTTTTTTAAGTATTTTCTAATGTGCAAACAAGAAAAGCAGCAAAAAGTGGAATGGGAGTAAGAGATATTAGCAAAAGTATTTCATCATTGTGTTCATTACCATAAATCAAAGGCGCTGGAAGATTTGCCTGTATGTTTGGAAGAACAAGCTTTTTATTGACTGTCTTTCATAATTAATAGCATTTACTCTTTAAATCAAATTAGTCTGCTTTTCCTATTAAAGCCTTACTGTAGGACCATTTTTTAAAGCACAAATGACCTTGACAAAAATGATCGATAATATGTTGATTAGGAGTCTATTTGCTCTAATAGCAAATGTTTCCTTGTCCTCAGTTCCTGTTGCAACACTCTCAGAGGTCGTAGTTCATTACTATCTCCTGGCAGTGGTATTTTTCACATACAGAAAATGTTGACCCTACTGAGCCAAACACTGATGGATTGACTTAGTCATATATATGGATTTTCTTAATACTTCTCTAATCAGCTCATTTTTGGATTCGAGATTGTGTTACAGGATATCCATCATTGGTCAGGAAGAAGAGAACAATGTGCTGTTGAACCAAGCATCCTCAGAATGTCTTGAGTTAGGCTTAATCAATGAGGAGCCCAGGAGCCATGCTTTATTGCAGAAAAAGAAAAGCTTAATGTGATTGAGCTTTCAGAAAATAAAAATATGAGCATTGATGGGGAAATGGACAGCAGGAAGAAAGAAGAAAGTGCAGATATAATAGCAACTTAGATGGGCGTTCGTGTTCAACATGTTGAACCCTTGCTCAATTTAAGAAAACTTCCTATGAAATGTGCTAATTCTTATTACAAAGGATCTTCTATCCACTATAGCTTCGCAGTGAAGGAAGACAAATATTTAAGCAATGACACATATTATAAACAGAAACCATTAATGATGTATTCTTTATCAATAATATATATGTATGAGCTGGTCTAAAATAAATCTAGTCAAAGAAAAAAAAATTTGCTTTGAGTTAGCCAAGAGGAAAAAAGGACAAATGAGATGCAATTAAGCAGAGAACAATTTAGTATAACTCTAATAGCAAAGTCTTTAATGATGCTTTGGTACAGATGAATTTGATTTAGAAATATCTCCCAAGTTAAGTTGTGGAAACCCATCTCTTCAGTCACTTAAATTTGGACAGGCCAAAGTTAATATGCTGAATGAGAAAATTGGAGCCTTGGAAAGGAATTAAATGACCTAATTGATCTTCTTTTCTAGCACTGATTTCTAGATACCACTATGAATTAAATGAAAAAGGGATAATTTTTTCCTATTTAAGATAAAAGAGATATAAACTGAACGTACAAGTGCTTCCTTTTTTTTTTTTCTAACTCACCATACAGCTTGAATAGAGTCACCTTTCCATTTTGGCCTCTGTCATCAGACTTATATTGTTCTTAGTTATGTGACTATGAGATGGTTTACACAGTCTTCATGTTATACGTGGATAAAGTCAGTTCAGAGAATTTGTCTACGGGTTTTCTAGAAGCAAATAATAGGCACAGAGATTCTTATCCTTACCTAGAAACAAAGAAATCATTAGACACTATAAAAAACATTATCCTTGATTGTTCCATAAGCAATACTGGACCATAAGATAGTTAAATAAATGGTGAGAGGAAAGGAGAAAAGATAAAGGGCCAAAGACATTAGATACATATATCTTCTAAATCAGCAATGGAAATATTTTATGATCCTTAGACAGCAGTGTGAGGACCTTATAATAGGGGTTGGCAAACTTGGCAAACTTCTAAAAATCAGATTCTAAATATGTATGCTTTGTAGGCAAGATGAAAAATTAAGGATATATATATAGATTATTAAAATAATTGTGTAACCAGAAAGAAAAGGAATTTCTAAAAGGTATGTATTAATAACATTTAAAGTATAATATAAATTGTATGCATTTTTATAGTATGAGTTACAAACGAAAAGCATGGATTTCTGTTTTGAGGAAAAGAGATTTTTGTTATTCTCAGTTCAAAGTTGGTGTTCTCTATCACCAACTCTATTGTACACACACAGGCTCTGCAAAAATAGGCTGGTTTTGTACCTCATTCATAGTTGGCCATGCTTTTTCTTAAAATACTTCTGACCTGGGGTAGAACTATTTTTGTAGAAGTTTTATCTCCTAAGTAGGAGTATACCAGAGAAATTCTTGCCACAAAGCTATTTTGGTGTATAAAATAAAGGTCTTCTAGTTAGTTGATCAAATGTCTTTAGATTCTTATTATGTCCCTTGTAACTATGTGTTAGGGCCACTTTTTACCAATGAGATGTGGAATTTCCAATAGGATTTGGCCAACATCATTTATTGTCAACCTCTCTCCACTCCTTTTTGTCCAGTTTTTGTGTGCTATCCTGAGAATGTTGGGACTTGAATTAGAGCAAGGAACAAACTTTAAATTTCTTATTGAACTTGGCAAGAGTAGAAGTGAATCTTGGACATGTTAGTCCAAGTTTATAGAGGTAATAACATGAAGAAAGTGAAGAAAGTGGATTAAACATTGTTCTGATAGAAGAGAATGCGTTACTGATGATGAGTGGTCAGGACATCCAGTGATGAGCAGAACTGATGAAAACACTGCAAACTTTCGTCAACTTGTATGTCTAAAACATTGGCTGAGTGTGACAAGCATAGAATACCAAGTGAACATGGAGAGAGAAACAGGAAATCGTAACTGAAAATCTTGGTATGAGAAAAGTATGAACAAAAGTGGTCCTAAAGGAGCTCACCAATGAAAAAAAGCAGAGGTGAGTCAAAGCTTGCCAAGACCTTTTAAAGAGGCATGGGAGTGTTTTGGGTCAGGTTATCACTGGTGATGAAATATGTGTATACCAATATGACCCAGAAACAAGGCATCAAAGTGCACGATGACAGTTAACCAGTCCAAATCAAGAATCAAAATGATGTTGTCAATCTTTTTAGGTATCAGAGGGATTGTTCATTATAAATTTGTGCCAGTTGGACAAAATGGTTAACCAAGTATACTATTTGGAAACTTGAAACAGCTGAAAAGGCTGTGCAAAAAAGTTAAATGAAAAAGACCTGAACTTTTTACTGACAATTCATAGCTCTTGATCATGACAATATGCCATTTCACATGGCACTATCTGTGAGGGAGTTTTTAACCAGTAACCAAATAACTGTATTAGGAAACCCTCCAAATTCACCTAATATGGCCCCTTCAATAACTTTTTTATTTACCTGAAGATAAAGGAAATATTGCATGGAAGATATTTTGATGACATTCAGGACATCAAGGGTAACACAATGATAGAGCTCTGATATTCATTCTAGAGAAAAATTGCTTTGAAGGGTGGGATAGGCACTGGCATTGGTATATCACTTCCCAGGGGTATACATCAAAGGTGACCAATATTCAGCAATGAGGTATGTAGCATTTATTCTAGGAGGAGTTCATGATCTTAATCGTCAAACTCATATATACATTAGTGTTTTTTCAGATATAAAAATAAAGAGAATGTATTTAAACTTTGAAATCAGCCAGTATTAAATGTTTCTTGACAAGCAAGATGTAGTCAGGTGCTCTTTGGTACTCCCAGGATATATAGACCATATACTTTTGAGAAACTCATGAATTTATATTATAATGTACAGAGAGTTATAGTTCTTATGTAAATTTTTGAATAATTTAAGTAAAACTTTATTTTAATAGAAATGTTCAACTATGCTCAAAGATTGAAATCAACTCAATTTTGCAAAGAAGTTCCATTGTTACATCTGATTCATATTTTATATCATCAGTAAGATCCCAATATTATAGCTTCCCAACCCAATTTTAAAATAAGAATATTCTTATTCTACAGATGCATTTGCATCTTTTAATTTTTAAACATGGATATATATGTGTGTGTATATATATACACACACACACATAACTAAGGAATTAAAAGCATTCAATGAAATGTTAATATATCATATCTGAAAGATAGAGAAAAGTACTTTTCCATCATCTTTAAAGTTACCCTCTTTTAACCTCTTAAGAACCTCAGTCCTCAGAGATGCTCATAGCTCAATGGGTAGGTAGGACAACAGCCACATCCACATATTGGGAGACTGAGGCAAGAGAATTGCTTATGCCCAAGAGTCTGAGGTTGCTGTGAAACTCAGAGACTCCACGACACTCTACCAAGGGCAACCTAATGTCTTAAAAAAAAAAGAACCACAGTCCTCAAGTAGGATGGAGGCTATGAAAGTTGCCGGGGAGAGAAAGTTGGCTTAGCTTGCAAAAGGCAAGCTCTGACACAGTCAGAGCTCACCATAAACTGCTTCTAAATACAACAAAAATCAAAATAGATTGATTATTTTACACAAAATTGTAACTGCATGCTTAAAAGTGAATTTAATGTGATTTTAATTACTAATAATTTTAATCCCCAAACACCTCTAGCAAGTATAGGTAGTGAATATTTTTAACTGAATCCATATTAATTTTATGATGATTTTTCTTTAATTTAATTTCCCCCCATAACAGATTTCCAAATAATTAAATATGCTCTGAATAACAAACTTTCTTCATGGTGTTGCTTCTTGGACTAACATGTCCTTGATTTCACTTCTACTCTTGCCTTCCTTTGAAGAACCAGCAAAAAAATCTTTTTACAAAGCAAATCAGTTTCCATGTTCTAGATTGTTACTAGTATAATAACTTTCTTTATTGAATGGGTATGGTTGGCATACATATTCCACTCTAACTGAAATAAAAATCAAAGCATAATGAGACACCTGTGATCTTTGATGCATAGTTGCTTCTGTTTTGTTGTTGTTGTTTTTTAGTTGTTGAAGAAATGTCTTGTGCACTATAAATATGTACCTTTGAAAGTTTCAAATGATCATAATCATCTTTTTCTTTTGTGGCTCTTGTCAGGAAATCTATACAATGATCTAAGAGTTAAGTGTAAAATAGCTCAAAAATAAATTATTCGTGCATTATCACATCTTCCTATTAAGCCAGGAAACATGGATGATGCTTAAAAGGAGAATTTTAGTTTGTCAAGTTGAAAAGGAAAGTGGAAATTTTGCTTCTCTAAGGAGTGATCTTTTCCTCAAGATTTTCTTCAAAAATTCTCCAAAACTTTACTATCAAGCTGGTATTGTAAGTTTTTAAAGCAAGATTAATAAAAGCATCTGAGATTTTCCATGTGCTGACCTAGATCAGGCAGGGGTTGCCTTTTGGTTTGCAGTGTCAGAAATGGAAAGTTCTGAGTTGCTGTTCAGAATCACAAGAGTATTTAAATGAAAATATGTGAGAAGAACTAGTAGGAATAATGAGAGATTCTACAGCATATGGTCCTATGCGTGTATGATGGTTGACACAGAAATGGGCAAGTAGCATCTCCTGTCTTGCAGTATTATGTGCCTTCTCATACTCAAATTACTGCCTAACTGCCCCCCTTACACACTCACACACTCTTACTCTTGGGTTTTTAGGCCATTTGCCAACCAGTAGAAATCTGCATTATAACTTCTCCCCCAACTACGCTGGAAGTGTTCCACTATACAGGGAGTTGAAGAGGATGCCCTCATCCTTTAACTTTAACAAGGGTCGCTGATGGATGTGGTCCATTTAAATGTACAACAGAGAACAGAACTAGATAACGAACTTATTATTCCTCTCAGAGGATTACAGGCTAGTCCCGAAGGAGTGCAGTAAGCCAGAGCAAATCCATATCTACTGGCTAAACAATAGCCAGAAGGCTGACTAGAAATATTGATTTACTTTCTGAGCCATTTAGGCCTTAATGGCGGAGAAAAGCTGAAGTGCTGTTTACTTTTCTGCCAGAATCGACCAAACAACCAGTCCATTTTTTACAGGTTTTTGATTGATTTCGCTTAGAGGAATTAGAGGTGATTTATTTTTAAGCTGAAAGCAACTCGTAAATATCTTCCACAGCACAGGTTCCCTAAGAGGAAATGTTAAGTGGAAATACTTATTGAGAAAGACTTTGTTGCAAATCAATGGGCACAGGTACCCCGGCTCTCTGGGAGCCGTCAGGTGTCAGACACCTTTCCAGAGCCCTGTCAGGAGGATAATCTCATCCCTTCAGCTACTCTCCTTTTGAAAGCTCTCAAATTCACCAAGCTTGAATAAATTTAATCGCCTGACTGAATTTCAGCCAGATGCACCCTGCTGACTTTCAAAGGGTCCTAGATGGGACAACATAATGGTGTGCAGGGCTCGTACAGAGCATTTTCGATGTTTGATGGGTGAAAACAGTAATTTATCACACAAGTGGCAATTTTCCATGATTCTTCAATCCCACACACAGAAAATGTGTAACTCCAACAAAGGAATGAGGCAGACACACAAAAGAGGACTCATCCAAAATGCTGCCATATTCGTCTTTTAAAAATATATCAACTCATACATCAGTGGCAATATGGAGAGATGAGCTTCAGCAGGAACAACAAAAAATGGCTTGTGATTGAGTGTTCATGATGGCGAGGTGTGAGGCGGCTATCATAGGGGGCAGGGAGTGTGTTAAATGATCTTTCCGAGAGTGCTGGTCTTCATGCACAGAAGGAGTTAACAAAGGGGTACAGGACAGCGCTTGGAATTCTACTTAAAGGCTCTCCCACGTTGGCAGGAGAGGGAGAAAGGAGTTCAACGAGCTTCTGAGTTCGTGTCTCATCTCTTTTTCTCAATTGTCATCCCCACATCTATTGTCTTGTGCACTTTTTTGAAATGGTGCAGCTGACAGTAGTTGTCTGTGTTCCTTTTGTCTGCGTCTCACCGAAAGTATTTTAAAGACCATAGTCCTGGTAAAAATCAATTTTAAACCTTGACAGTTATCAATTTATTTGTTCTTCCATGTTAAAAAAGTATACATTCTCCTTTATTTCCTCAGAATGACTCTTCTTGCCTATAAAAGTATAGCAACCTATTATGGAAAATTTAGATAATATATAATTTCAAATATTAAAAGGCTGACCTATAATCACTTCAGTCTTTTTTTTAATTTTTCATTTCCGTCTTTTTTCCTTAAGTATTGATATATATGTGTGTAATATAACAGAACAAATGCTTTTAGGTATTATTTTTCCCTTTTTTTTTTTTTTTTTTTGCTTCATATTATTTCAGGAGAATGTTATGGGACTTGTGACTCCTCCAGGGGAAGTTTGACAAGGACACTGTAACTGACAGCACCTGCACTAACCTATAAGATGAGCGAGAATAAGAATCCCTAGCTCATGAGATTATCAAGAGGATAAAAGGAATGATGACCAATCATTTGAGTTCATAGCTCAAAAATAAGTTTGTATGTCTCTCATCTCTCATTTTACACAGGCACTCATGTATTTTGCTTTCACAGGATAATATTTGGTCCCCTGACTATATTCTATGTCTATAAACTGTCATTATCATGGCAAGGATCACCGAAATGAACCAAAACATACATGGAAAGCTTCTACTAGATAATCTTAAAATAATAAATATAAAATTAATCTAAGTAATGCACATATCTGTTTCTATTTTATTTTTCCCACTCTCCTTCAAAATATTTGATCATTTAGAAGAGGCCAAGACTCCTAAGAGAGAAGCACTACGTGTGTATACTGATAAACTTAAGAGACCACATTTGTTGGAGTTCACCAGAGGGACAGTTAGCTACAGCTTTGCTGTAATTACCGTAGACCCAGGGCATCAGTAATTTATGGACTGACAATTCTTGCTTTCTTTCTCACGTTATCTCTTGCTTTTCACTGAAATCTGTGCAACTATTTAGGCAACTGGCCCATGAATGTGTCATGCTAAAATTACCTTTTATCACCGCTGGTGTCTCTTAATGAATGACATTGCTTAATTATAAGGGAATTGTACATCCTTGGTGCAGGAGTCATGTGGGAGGGCAAAGGACCACAGGCAGCCTAGATTTCCTAAGTGTAGAGGTGTGAGAAAACTCTTTTTTCTTTTCATCCTGGGAATGTAAATGGAAATACTTGCTAAGAAAAAGTATGAAGTTCAAAGAAATCTTTAAAAAATTGTATCTGAAAGTGAAATACATCAGTAAAGAAAACAACAGCTGTTATCATGGAGCTGAACTGGATTTGAAAACTCTAGCTTAAAAGAATGATTAGAAATGCAATACTGCATCATTACATTAGAAGCTTCCAGGCCGAAAGCACTAGTTCAAGGCAGAAATTTCCCACATGCCATGTGGAATTATAATTTTGAAATACATTAAAAGTTGCTATATTCAAATAAGTTCAAATTACTCCCACAACCCTCACTCTTGGAAATTCACAAATGACTTTACATTTTAAAGGCTCCATGATGCTTTATACCTTAGGTTTAACTTCACTGAAATTTAGCATTTTTCTTCCATATGAATACAACAACAAGCTCTGATAACGTTAGCCGTCTCTGTGACTTTGTCCCCAATATCAATGATAGACGTTTTCATGTCCCATTACAGTGGTAGGTATAGCTCTATTGCAAGATTGTTCGGCTCACTACTACCTCAAAGTTATGGTTGTTACTAGACCTACTACTAAATTGTATTACTTAATGTGGCAATCAATGGTTACTTGCATTAATATACCACAAACCTAAGTTTATGGTTTGATGATTTTACTTTAATACAATTCATTTCTTTCAATACCCTATTCATTCTGTGTATTTAGTAACATTATTCTGAGAAGGGATATAAGGCTGACAAAGGGATTTATCATGTAAAACAAAAAAGAGGTTAAAAACCCTTTGGGCAAATAAAGTTATTAAACAATGTCTAATGTAGTGCCCTCCAAACTCATTTACTTAGGAATCTTTTTATTTCTCACCCTGAGAACCATGTTTCAGTAAATCATCTATGAAACACTCTTTAGAACAGCGGTTCTCAACCTGTGGGTGGTGACCCACAGGAACTGTATTAAAGGACAGTGGCATTAGGAAGGGGGAGAACCTCTGCTTTAGAAGAGTCTTCATGAACTTTCTCCATTGACCTAGTCCATCCACCCTAGAATTCTGTTTACAATCAGCTGCCTCAACTGGTTCGAGTATTTCACCACCAGCCTTTTTAGTACCATTAATCTACTGGAAATATACAAGGAAACTCCAGTATGATGATATAATAAACATCCTTCCTACAGTGTTTTTGGTTCTGGAATGTGTTTCTCCTTCAGAATAAATCTTGGGAACTGGCATATCTGGTGCATGACACCTGGGTGGGAAACACTGTTTCAGTCCCTTTGAAGTGATTAATGGGAAAACTGAGACCCTGATCCAAGTGAAAATTGTGTTTTTGTTTAGAGAAAATAAAAATGAGGGAATACAGCAAAGATTCCACCACCACCAAAAAAAAGAGTGTCACAAACACTTTTGATTTTTCCTTTGGATTAGTGATAATGGCCTGTCCAGCCCTGGGCAGTTCTCACTGACCAGCAGGCTTTCTCTACCTTGGTGCTATTGCTATTGACATTTAGGTCAGATTCATTCTTGGTGGCAGAGGGCAGTTCTGTGCTCCATACAGTGTTCTGCAGCACCCCTGGCCTCTACCCGTTAAATACCAGGGGCAGCTACCTTCCAGCCCCCAAGTGTGACATTAGAAATTCTAAATCCACTTAGGCTATAACTAGGTTATAGCTTTCATGTGAAAGGTATAAATTAGTTTCATAGTAGGGCTGTGTACACTGGATACTTTTTCTTCCATCCTTGTGATACTTTGCTAAGAAGAACATTTTCCAGTTCCATCCATGTAAACATGAAGGATGTAAAGTCTCCATCTTTCTTTGGGGCTTCATAGTATTCCATGGTGTACATATACCACAGTTTATTGATCCATTCGTGGATCGATGGGCACTTGAGCTTCTTCTGTGGCCAGGCTATTATGAATTGGGCTGTAGTAAACATTCTGATACAAATATCTTTGTTGTAATGTGGTTTTTGGCTTCTGGATATATACCTAATAAAGGAATTGCAGGGTTAAATGGCAGTTTTGTTTTTAGTTCTCTAAG
Organism: Galago senegalensis; assembly: GCA_963575145.1. NCBI lineage: Eukaryota > Metazoa > Chordata > Mammalia > Primates > Galagidae > Galago > Galago senegalensis. The sequence continues at coordinate 682 of CAUYTI010037519.1, read as the reverse complement.
TGTTCTCTAAACGTCTTTCCAAAAGGAACATAGTAGTTTACATTCCCACCAGCAGTGTAGGAGTGTTCCCTTTTCTCCACGTCCATGCCAGCATGTCTGGTTTTGGAATTTTGTGATATGGGCTAATCTTACTGGAGTTAGGTGATATCTCAAAGTAGTTTTGATTTGCATTTCTCTGATGATTAAGGATGGTGAGCATTTTTTCATGTATCTGTAGGCCAAGCATGCATCTTCTTCAGAGAAATTTCTTTTCAAGTCCCTTGCCCAGCCTGAGATGGGATCACTTGATCTTTTCTTGCCAATATGTTTGAGGTCTCTGTGAATTCTGGTTATTAAACCTTTGTCAGAGACATAACCTGCAAATATCTTCTTCCATTCTGAGAGCTATCTGTTTGCTTTACTTACTGTGTTCTTGGCTGTGCAGAAGCTCTTTAGTTTGATCAGGTCCCAATAGTGTTTTTTTGATGTTGCTTCAATTGCCCGGTGGTGGGGGGGGGAGTCCTGCTCATAAAATATTCACCCAGGCCTATTTGGAATCTTTCTAAAAGTAGAATATAAATGTCTTAACACAATAACCAAGAAAATGACATAAAGGCTATGTTAACCAGTTTGATGAAAATATTTCAAATTGTATATGAAAATACCACACTGTACCCCATGATTGCATTAATGTACACAGCTA
>CAUYTI010037518.1:0-12963 GCA_963575145.1 Galago senegalensis | reverse complement strand
TACACTGGATACTTTTTCTTCCATTCTTGAGATACTCTGATAAGAATATTTTCCAGCTCCATCCATGTAAACATGAAGGAGGTAAAGTCTCCATCTTTCTTAATGGCTGCATAGTATTCCATGGTGTACATATACCACAATCTATTGATCCATTCATGGATCAATGGGCAAAACTAAGCGCTTTAATATGCTGTGGTCTCTAGGACATCTTGCTGGTCTCGTACTTCTATGTAACTCACATATCAAGCTTATTCTCTTTTGCCCATGATAATCTTACTTTTTCCACCTCATACCATGAGCATAATCCAACATCCCTATTTGCCTACCATCCAAGAGGACCTCCAGTTTCTTAGAACTGCAGACTCTTCTCAATCCTATGCAAAATTTTGGATATGCACCACTATTTCTCCATAAAAGGGGGTTATCATTATTCCTGTCTCACTCATGAATGGAATCAGCTAGAGTCCTGTTGTAATCCCCTCTATTCTGATAGCCCAGGGTGGACTGTGAACCCAGTATCTTGACTCAAAATAGATCAGCTTCTCCTAAGTCATCTGTATAATAGCATAACCTTAACCTCCAGGGAGCAATATTCACCTTTCACTGGTACCACAGCTCCCCTCTGCCTTCTTAGTTCATCTTGCCCAGGCCTCTGGTGGGAAAGTTTTCAGCTCCCGGATTTGCAATCCCACTTTCCAGTCATCTACTGACTGTGTTTTCCTTTTCACAGCATATACTTTCCTAAACCCCATCGTGTTGCTACCAACTGGGATCAAACCTGTAGCTCAGAAAATCCCATTTGTCCCTCATCTCCACATTCATGCCCCTTTAAGGGACAGAACTTTTGGTTTCGACCCAGTAATGGTAACGGCCAGGAATGCTGGAAACTAAAAGCCCCTTAGGCCTATGAGCTAGGAACCCTACTATTCCTTTTCTAAATTGGGCATATAATCCCTCCACTGTTCCTGAGTATATCTCATGTTTCCTTCTGCTGGCTGAACTTTAGAGACCACTTTATGAGGACTTATTTCAAATATACCCATAGATATTTGTCTAGATCCCCAAAATTGAACTTATTTTCTCTGTGGATCAAATGTGTATCTAAGCCTCCCGGCCAGCTGTATTGGAACTCACACCTTGGCACACGTACCTCCTACCCTCATTCTTGCCCAACGAGACTCTGCCTCTTCCCATTTGTCCCTCATAGCACCAAACCAAGTGTGAGGCCTCTGTCATCCTGGCAGTAATTGAAGTAATAGCTGGACTTGCTGCTGGCACCACTGATATACTTAATTCAATCTTTCTGGCACAGAGATTGTCTTTAGAAATAGGCCGATGTGCCATAGCATCAGCCTAACAAATACAATATTACAATAGCTAAACTCCCTGGCAGGAGTTGTCTTATAGAACAGGAGAGCTGTGACCTCTACACTGCCAGTCACTGAGGTACCTGAGGCATCCTGGGAGAAGATTGCTGTTTCTTTGTCAACCAACTGGAGAAAAACACAAATTAACATTCAAAACATTTTGTCATGAAAAAACAACTTCTGGTGGATTTGAGTGGTGGGAGTTTAAAATCCCTGTGTTATCCTGGTTCTCTTGGTTCACCCCTCTGACCAGGTCCCTAGTATTTGTACTTTGGGCTCTCATTCTCACACCCTGCATTTTTCTCTATCTAGTAACACTCATGCAAAACTGAATTCAGTCCCTCACTATTTCTCTGGACTGAAAACTCCATCTTGCCTCTAATCTAGTTTCAAGACTATCTATTTTCAACCCTTGCATCTTAATAATTGAAATGAACTCACTCCGTCAATTTTTTTCTTAATTACCTTCTCAGTGGAAAGCAGCCATAGAAGAAGAAACCTCTACCCATTTTCCCTGCTCCTGAGTCATTTAGATCAATATTTTAATTTTAACAACAGAAAGGGAGGAAATGAAAGAATGGTTGGTCTTGATAGTGGCATAACAGGAAAATTATAAACTCATAGTTTTAGGAAGAGCTAAAAACAATCTCTCTCTGCTTTCTTTTTTTCCCCTCCTTAACTGACCGGCTGGCAGGCACCCCAGAGAGTCCTGTTTTTACAGCATCTAAAAGGGAACACAGCAGACGAAAAGTAAATGTAAATTTTCTTCATAATTGCTAGGCCTAGAGACTAAATCTACCTTTTAAAATTTCAAGTGGTTCCTTAAGAGTTCCCACACAGACAACAGATGGGACAAACTCCAAGCCTCAAACCTGCCAAAGTTCAAGTCTTTAGGGCAGTGGTTCTCAACCTTCCTAATGCTGCAATCCTTTAATACAGTTCCTCATGTTGTGGTGACCCTCAACCATAAAATTATTTTTGTTGCTACTTCATAATTGTAATTTTGCTACTGTTATGAATCATAATTTTGCTACTTTTATGAATTATAATGTAAATATCTGATATGCAGGATGGTCTTAGATGACCCCTGTGAAAGGGTCATTCGACCCCCAAAGGGGTCACAACCCACAGTTGAGAACCGCTGCTTTAGGGAGAAATCGCTGACAAGATCTCTAGCAGAAATTTCAGCTGAAGAGAAGAAATGGATACAACAGTTTTCATAAATAAACTTCTTTCTATACTATCATTGGAGAAATTTTTCTCAAACCCCAAGGAACGCCTACTGAGCTTTCCACCCTAACTATGGAGAGTTGATTAAGGAAGTAGAGTTGAAACCAATTTTCACAGAAGACAGAAGAGAAGACCCAAAAGCTGTTTACTAAAAAGCCTCATTAGATAATTTCCTTTAAGGAAAGTTCAATTTAACATAGTGATTCTTATATTCCTCCTTCAATATTAAAAAGAACATATCACATTATATGAATTATAGCAATTGCATTTATTATCTCAAATCTCCTCTCCCATCTTCCCTGGAACTGTGAGCCCTTATGGACAGAAAAATGGTCATCTCATCTTTGTATCCCCACTGCCAACCATGGTGTCTGGAGCAAAGAGCTTTGATAAATAGTTCTAGACATTGCAATCATGAGAATTGCTGCTATTAAGAGCAAAGAGTAACAAAGAACATTTGATAATAAGAATTTGTCCACATTCCCAAGACCATGCAGGAAAGAAAGCATTCATTCAGTGCAACTATTCTAGGTCTTTGGAAAGAAAGATCAAATACCTAATACTCTGTAGAAGTAAAAAAGAGAAAAAAGAGCTGTGGAATAACTAAAGCATGAAAATATCATAAATTTTCTTGGAATCCAAATGACAGCTTTTTCTAAGCAGGGGTGACAGATATAACCAATTGCATATGATATTGTAAATGTATTAAATGAACTTTGGACAAACAGGTTCCTTTCGATTCAACAGTCAGTTCTTGATCCCTAAAACAGAGCTTGCCTGTTCCTTTGGCTATGGACAATAGCTTGTTGAACATATCACATAGTGACAGCATCCTTGCCCTGGCTCTATAGTAACACCTGAGTAAGATATATGGGTGGATTTTTTTCCCCAAGGTGAAGGAAATAAATCTTCTAAAATAATAGAGCTTGATTTTAAGGTCGGGTATATCCTAATAAGTTGCAGATTGACTGTAAGGTGCTAATTAGTCCTTTATAGATTTGGCCAGTATTACATGAATTTGAGGAAGACTTATTAATAACCAGCAACCAGACCAGCATTGTTCATTGTCTTCTTATTGATCTTCCTGCCTCTAATCTTGTTCTGCCTGATTCATTGTTTTTCCCTTGATGCAAAAGGGACATAAAACATAAAACTGAACATTCCATATCCCACTCCATAAAACCCTTTAGGGTCATCCAATTGCCTTCAAAAAAAAGTCTAAATGGCTCGGAATAATCTTCCCCTTAACTACCTCTTCACCTCAATTCCTGATACTCCCTCCTGTGCTCTAAGTTCAGACATGAAATAATTTACAGTCCCTAACTGTGACGTGTGCTCTGTCATCCCCATCACTTCAGATCAGTGATTCTCCACTGAGGGAAATTGTGCCCCTTCCAACATTTGCCAATGTCTGGAGACATTTTTAGCTATCATAACTCAGAAGGTGCAACTGGCACCTAGTGAGCAGAGGCCAGACGCTGCTAAAGATCCTGTAGCGCATAGGACACCCCTCACATCAAAGTTAATCAGCCTAAGTGTCAATAGTATAATAGATGAGAAGTTTTCCTTTAAATAAATGAATGATAATAACTTGTATGCAGCAAGCCCTGAGGGAAATCCTTTTAAAATAGTGCGACTGAAACAAATTTGGCAAACTATGGGCCAGGAGCCAAATCTGGCCTACTGCCTATTTTTATAAATAAAGTTGTATTGGAGTATGGCCATACCCATTTATTTACATATTGCCACTTTGTCTACAGCTGCTTTTGCAGTACAGAGGAGTAGTTGCAAAAGAGACCATCTGGCCCACAAACCCTAAAATATTTTCTATCTGGCTGTTTACAGAGAAAGTTGCCAATCCTGACGTAAAATACCCATACTACTCTCTTGATCTTAAGATTTCAGAAATTATATTCAGTTATGACTTGCACCTGGGGAAGAAAATATTTCCCAACTAACATACCATTTCTGGTTTAGAGCAGAAAACATAGATATAGGATAAGTTACAAGTTATTTCCTGGGTTTTCCATTTAGTCTTCTAGAAGAAGCATTTCCTGGGAACAAATAATGAGTTTTGCTGGCAAGATACCATGAAACAGAGGAGTTCAGGGCTTTGGAAAGAGCAGATGCAGGCAGGGATGGTGTGGGATAAGAAAAGCTCAGCAATCATATCTTACTCCTTCCTCCCTAGAAGCTTCTCCACTCAGCATATTGTGAGTACAGCCTCTCATGCCTTCTGAGGCAGGCAAATCCTATTATTCCTCCATTTCCGCCACTTGCTAAAGTTTGCAATAAGAGATGCAGTAAGGCCAATGGCCTTTAGGAAGGAAGCAGTCAAACTCTTGGCAGCCTAGCTCTAGCTCCTCAAAAACATCAACTTGCTTTGTTGTTGAGTCTTCCTCTAATGTTAGCAGATTGTTAATAAAGTGAGAAGCATGCACAGGCTGAAATAGCAATGTGGCACTGGAAATGTCTGCTGGGTTTCCCCACATGGTTATTATTGGCAAATGTAACAGTTGAGCAACACAGATATCTTTCATATGTACAAGATACCGATTCGGTATATAAGTACTTATTAAAAATAATAACCACGAATTTATTGTGCTTATAATGAATGAAATGTGTTCTTTATATCCACTGAATACCCACATGCTCACATATACCACACAATGTTTTTTAACTAGTGAGATGTTCACCTTGGGTGGCATCCCAGGAGCTTTACAAGAGAGAGAAGCTGGCTAAGTGGAGAATTTTCCCTTCAGGGACAAAACAGAGGGGAGTGCTGCTCCTATAATTGGGACATCTGCAAATCACACAAACCAAAGTCAGAATCTTCCCAGATATCTCTGAAAATCATGAGCTAAGTGTTATAAGATAAAACGGAGGTTGTATCCTGTAGATAAATGCCAGTATCAGTTATATGATCTACAAGGACATTGCAAATACACTGCAAAAACATCAAACAATGTCTTTGTGCACATTATTTTAAAAAGTGTTGTCTTTGGGGGATGTAGCTCTGAAACCAGGAGATAAAGCCTTGGAACAGCAACAAATCTGGGGCTCTTAAAGGGAGCTCTTACTGGGGAAAAAATGCAATTTATTACTATATTAAACAATAACAAGACTATTGTAACCATGAAAGAAATTCAATCAGCCATGTAAAATATTTCCAGTTAAAAAAAAAAAAATTCTAACGTGAATTCTATGAAACTTCCAAAGAACAAGTCATTTCAAGCTTTTTTCTAGAGAAGAAGAAAAGAGGAACACTTTCAAACGCCTTTTATGAGGCGAATATTATATTGATGCCAAGATCAGAAAAGGACAGTTGAAAAGGGAAAATAATAAAGTTTACTCAGAAACCCATATAGAAAAGCCCTAAGTAAAATATTAGTAAGCTAAACCCACAGTTAAAAAAGCATATAAAACATCATGGCCAAATTGGGATTATCTCAGGAATTCAGGGGTGGTTTTATAGTCTATAAATGTCTTTTACAGTATTAACAGATTAATGGAGAAAAATCATATGATTTTAACCTTTCAAGGAAAAAAATCTCTCAATAATATTCTATATCAATTCAAAATATGAAATTTTGTTTGAAATTAAACATTTTTCTCAAAATGGAACAGAGCCCTGAGGTAGAGAGACACAAACAGAAATTTGAAATGCTATAAATATTACTGTGATATCACTGGGGAAAGAAAAGAGCTGCCCAATGAATGGCACTGAGAGAACTAATTCTCTCTATGGAAAACAAAAGGAATTGGAACCTCTCACCTCATACCATAAACAAAAGTCAATCCCAGGTAGATTAAGAACACCATTGTAAATGGCAAAATTATAAGATTTAGAAGAAAATGTGGAAGAATATCTTCATAAACTCAGGACAGAAGAGGTTTTCATAAGACATAAACAGCACTAACCATGAAAAAAATTGTTAAATTCACTTATGTTAAAATGAAGAATGTCTGCTCTTTAATAGATGTCATAAACAAAGCGAAAAGTTATAAACCAGACATTAACTGCAACACATACATTTGACAAAGCCTGATTAACTAAAATATTTAAGTCTTACAACTCAAGAAGGAAAATATAACCACTAGGAAAAAATGAACAACAGATTTGACTAGTTATTTCTCAAAAGAAAAATGAGAAATAGCTAGTAAAATATAGAAAATTACTGACTTCATTAGCATCTTAATGCACATTTTCTTGGCTACTAATAAAATGCCATTTTATACCTACAAGATTCTCAAAAACTATGAAGCTTGGCAACACAAGTACTGGCAGGGATGTAGATCAAAAGGAGCCATTACATATGTGCTCATAAATATGTAAACTTGAACAATCACTTTGGAAAACAACTGGGCTTTATCCTACAATGTTAAATATTAGCATACACTGTGACCTAGCAATAGCAATTCCACATCCACCATGAAAGATGTATATAAGAATGTTCATGGGGTGGTGCCTGTGGCTCAAAGGAGTAAGGCACCTGCCCCATATGCTGGAGGTGGCGGGTTCAAACCTATCCCCAGCCAAAAACTGAAAAAAATAATAAGAAAGATAGAGAAAAAAAAAAAAGAATGTTCATGGTGGCTAAACTCATAACTTTAGAACATGGGAATAATCTGAATGTTCATCAACAGGATATAGAAACATTTTTGTATAGTCTTAAAAGCAATATTGTACAACACTGAATATGAGTGCCATGCAACAATGATACAGGATTCTTCCCCTGCTCAGAGATGGAGAGAGACCCCCATTTTCTAAGCCTGGGTGAGTTCAAAAATTAGTCTTGTAAAAGATTCCCATCTTTAGGCACAAATAGGCCTTTTCCAGGCGGTAGTCAAACAAGGTCATAAAAATACAGCCTGATGAGTTCTTGGTGGTTCCTGCTTGAGTAGGTTCCTACACCCTAATGCCTGGGGCAAGAACTGCAAAGACCAAATTCTTGTGCTAATTTTAGGATTATTTTCTACCCTCATACTCTTAGCCAATTGTGGCATACTGCCTCCAACCCCCTGCCTGTAGGCTAGGAAGAGCAGTATTTAAACCCCTAGAGTCTAGAGTATAGACTGAAGACAGGAGGAGGTAGGGAGAGGAGCTTTCCACTTGGGCTCTCGCCTCAGCTTCTAGAGGTTCTGTTGCCCTTCTTTCCTTCATTATTCCTTTTTCTGTCAATAAACTCTGTCCTGTCACTTATCCCTGTGGTCTATGGGCTCATTTTTTGAACCTCCCAAACCAAGGACTCAGCAGAGAGAAGAAATGCTGGTAACAATAGCACAGAGGAATTGTAAAGTTGATTGACAAAACCAGGTTGAAAAGAATATACTGAGAATTATAGCATCTCAATAAAACTCAAATACAGCTCAAAAAGATATTTTTAAGATTACATAATATAACAACTGCCAAAAAGAAAAAGGTAAAAAAAAAAAAGGATAAGATTTAAGAAATGAAATTATGAAACTACTAGAAGAAAACATCGGAAAAACACAGCAGGACATTAGTCGGGGCTGAGATTTTTTTGAGTAAAACCTCAAAAGCACAAGCAACAAAAGCACAAATAGACAACGGGGATCACATCAAACTGAAAAGCTTTCATACAACAAAGGAAATAATTTACAAAGTGAAAAGACAACCCACAGAATGAGAGAAAATATTTGCAAACTATCCATCCGACAAAGGATTAATAACCAGAATATATAAAGATCTCAACACAGTAGAAAAATAATAAACAATCTGGTTATAAAATCAACAAAAGCTCTGAATAGGCATTTCTCATAAGAAGACATACAAATGACCAACAGGTATATGAAAAAATGTTCAGTATTACTAATCATTAGAGAAATACAAATCAAACCACACAGATTAAAATGGCTTTTATCAAAAAGAAAGAGAATAGAGAAGAGATGCTAGAGAGGAGGGTGTGGGGAAGGGTAATCTTCATACACTTTTTGTGGGAATGTAAATTAGTACAGTGTCAACCCAAATAAATGAAAGAGGCAAAAATCTCAATCAACGGAGGTTTAATAAGTTAACATTTTGAAGAGTGACCCAGGACAAACACAAACCACAGACAACCTGTGGTTGTTTTTCCAAAGGAGAGGTTGGGACCTCCAACATTTTAAAGGCATAAAGAAAAGGTGGGGGTTGGGGGAGCTGATGTGGTAGTAGCTGCATTCTTGTGAAGCCCAAGAAAGCCACATTTTACACAAATTAAGGGAGTGAGAGAAGCATCATTTAGGTAGATGTCCCTGGGTAGGTGGAACAATGTCTAATTATGTCTTGTCGCTAGTTCTGTTTCCTGTGAGATAAACTATAATTCATTCTTAGTGTCAAATGGGATAGGCTTAATTTTAGGAGCTAGACATAGGAATAGGAATAATTTGCATGCTTATGGAAGAACTTTCCTTAATGAATGATCTATGTTGTTTTATTCTTACAATAGCCACTATGTAAAATTATACAGAAGTTCCTCAAAAATGAAGTATAGAGCTGCCATATGATCCAGTAATCTCACTGCTAGGTATATATCTAAAAGGAAGAAAATCAGCAGACACCTCAAAGAGCTGCATTCCCATGTTTATTACAGCACTCTTCCTAATAGCTAAAATATAGAATCAGTGTTTATCAATGGATGAAAGGATAAAAAGACACAATGGAATATTATTCAGCCATGAAAGATGAATGAAATCTTGTCATTTGCAATAACATAGACAGTCATTGTGTTGAGTGAAATAAACTAGTCACAGAAAAATAAACATCACACGTTCTCACTCACATGTGTGAGCTAAAATAATAGATCTCATCAAAGAGTAGACTAGTAATTACCAAAGGCCAGAAAGAGAAGGGGAGAGGATGAAGAAAGCTTGATTAATGGACAGAAAAATAGTTATATAGAAAAAATGAGACTTAGTTATTCTGACCTATCAATAGATTAGAAGGATAACTATAATTAACAATAACCTATTGTATATTTCAAAATAGCTAGAAGAGAATAATTTATATGTTCTCAGCATAAAGAAAAGATGTTTAAGTTGATGGATCTCCCAATTACTCTGATTTGATCATTACACATTATATTAATGAATCAAAATATTACATGTACTCCAAACATGTGTGCATCCATTATGTATTAATAAAGAAATCTAAAATAATTTTTTTAAAAGGATGGCATTAATAAACATAAGCTTCCAGATAGTGGTCATCTCTTATTGGAGGCAAAGTGATGAACAGAGAGAAAACACACATGCATATGCAAAATGTATACACATTCATTGTTAATGTTCTAGTTCTAAATTTGACAGTAGATTCATAAGCATTCATTATGTTTTGCTTCAGAACTTATATATGTTACATATTGTTTTGCATGTAAAAATATTGCATAATAAATCTTTTAATACAAAAACCATCAATGTGGAGAAAACTCAGGAAAATAAGTCAGGGAACCCAAGCCTAGCAGATAACACCTGGTTTAACTCAAGGTTAATCAGTTAAAGGTAAGATTACTTCTACCAATAATATCAAGAAGGCTTACAGCAAAGTAATTATAAGCAAATACTTGGTCCAGAGATTGGGGATGCTTGCTTCCTTAGATAGTTACACAAATCACTAATGGGTCTGAAACAAATTAAGACCTTGCTATAAAAATTCACAGAATTGAGAAAATGGTGAGCTATGGAGATCAAGATTATTAAAAAGTCTCTCCTAGTCAAAATAGAAATGAATGAGAATTTGGAGCACTATCTTGGGCCAGTAAGCCTACCTGGGCAGGAAAAATGTAGATTCAATTCCTCATAACAGGGAGGGTCTCCAGGCTGGGGAAAAGTGTGCACCAAATCACCTGAACTGCACAATTCTCTCCTTCTCTCAGTTTCTTGTTCATCAAGAATCATTCTGCTTGTAATTTTATCTTTTTTTGTTTCTTTTTTTTTTTTTTGCAGTTTTTGGCCAGGGCCAGGTTTGAACCTGCCACCTCTGGTATATGGGGACGGTACCCTACTCCTTTGAGCCACAGACACCTCCCTTATTCTCTTTTTTCAAGTAGTTTTTTCGAACACGTTCCCTCCAATAAGTGATAGAACTGTGAGGTAAATTTGATTTCTTCATTTGTATATGTGTTAGAATTTCACACAGACACACACAAGTAACGGAAGCCTCTCCTATGTGAGTCTGGCAGCATGAAACAGCTTTCACAGGACAACAACATCCCCTAACTCAGTATACAAAGTAAAAGGTTTTGTTATTCACATGTGCAAAACTACAAAAGGATACAAAGACCATCTCTGCAATGCATTCCACATAAGGACTAAAGAATCTGTAGATAATCCACCATGCCTCTCATAACTTCCCTGCAACTGAGCACAGTTTAGGCATCAAAAGACTTTTTCACCAAGAGGAAAAGATCCTAGGCAACCATGTCCTGGGCAGGCATCTCTCTCTATCTAGCCAGTACTGAGGCTGCCTTAGAAGCAACAGTGGACTAGGCAACATCTCTTCTCTGCTTTCACATGGAAACAAAAATTTGATATGGCATAATCTGGGAGCAGGGATGGTTTTGGCTGTTAGCTTCTAAATCTGATCAGGGTCTACACCCTGTAGCTGCAGCATTACTGCCTTTCTCACAACAGTCATTCGACTGGCACAGGATCAATCTCACCTTGGGGCAGAACTGCCAAACCATGTGGTCATTATTAGTTGATTCTAGAACAAGGAGAGTTTTGAAGTGCAGCAGAAGAAATTATTTTATAATGTAGCAAACAATGCAGCTCACTCATTCAGATAATGAATTGAGGGGATAACTTTCACAATGCCCTAAAAATTGATATCAGTGTTTTGTTTCACTCCCAACCAAATGCATGTAACTGTTCCAAACAGGGAGAAAAAGTGACAGTAGGAGCAAGGTCAAATGGACAAACCAACTCCAAAGAAAACAATAAATTACTTCAGCCCAAATTTGCGATTATAGCATCCTTCATTCATGTGGCAAGTTATAACGAGATATGATAAAGCTCTCCTTTTCTACTGATGGATCCAAAGGCCCAGCATGATGAGCAGGGAGCCTGGCCTTAACTGGAAGCACTTGCCACACACTCAGAATTTTCTAGTTTTTTATTTTATATTAAAAACCTGAGCTGGGCACAGTGGCTCATACCTGTAATCCCAGCACTCTGGAAGGCTGAGGCAGGAGGATTGCTTGAGCACAAGAGCATTAGTGAGAGTGAAACTTAGTCACTAAAAGTAGAAAAAATATCTGGGTGTTGTGGCAAGCATCTGTAGTCCCTGGGAGGCTGAGGCAGGCGGTCACGTGAACCCAAGAGTTTGAGGTTGCTGTGAGGTAGGCTGACATCATGGCACTCTAGCTTAAGCAATAGAATTAGATTCCATCTAAAAAAGAAAATATCCTAAGTGAATTTTTTAATTTAGTCCATAACACATCCATAGGAAAGCAGAATTCTACTGGTTTTGCCTCCACATGTGAGTCACAAAACATTTTAGGAATGTAAAAATTAACAGACCCCAACCCCATACCTCAGAACAAAACTGAAGCATTGGGAAAATATGTCATACTTATCTGTGGTTTTGTGTACTCCCAGACAGAGGGTAGGAGCTAAATCAATTAATACAATAGTCAAATGTGAAGAGTGAGAATAAAGTACAGGTAGATAAAACAGGGAAAAAAGTCACTGAAACTTTAACCTGTGAGTTGTTTTATGCAACTCACCCCACAGATACCACCAGATTAAGGAGAAAAATAACAGTCAGACTTCCTAGAAAAGTAGGTCAGTGTTTTTAATCATCAAAAATCTAGCATTCAGCTTCCAATGAAGTATTGACTCTTCCTGAATCCTTGGGGACTGGTATCTTAGAAACAATAGACCAAAGAGTTCGAGCAGTGAGCCAGGATGAAAGTTTTAAAATGTTCCTTTCTAGAACATAAAATAAGTGTGGCAATGGGCTCATGAAATTCACTGGTCTTACTATGTTCCCCACCATCCGGATGCAGCTGGCTTGATAGGATGGCAGAATGGCCCTTTAAAGACCTAGGGATTGCCCAGCAGGTGGAAAGACCTTGCAAGTCTGGTGTAAGGGTCTCCAGGAGGTTGTGTGTGCTCTAAATCAGCATCCAATACATGGTGCTGTTTCTCTCTTAGCCAGAGTTCAGGGGTCTAGGAATCAAGGAATGGAAATGGGAGTGGCTCCATTCGGTATCACCCTTAGAAACTCACTAGCAAAATTTTTGCTTCCTGTTTCTGAGACTTTATGTTCCACTGACCTAGAGATCTTAGTCCCAGAAGGTAAAATGCTTCTACCAGGAGATACAACAATGATTCTATTGGTCTGGAAGTTAAGACTGCCACCTGG